>JAVLUZ010000151.1:4635813-4910747 GCA_036768485.1 Mermis nigrescens | reverse complement strand
ATTCGCAGTTTGGAACGATCTTTCCTGATTAAATCTCGATTAGCAAACTGATTTATCTAGATAACCTTTTGGGGTGCGCGTGAAATTTGTCATTTCATTGACTCGTGTGTCCTATTATTAATAAACATACATCATTTGTATAGGAATTACCGTTGGTTTTGTAATTTTATCAGTTTTGCAAGCAACACTGTTTTTTCCACTTTTTGGTCTATTTGTCAACCAAAATTTTAGGAAATGGAAAAAATTTTTAGGCTTGGTTGGCATTTGTGGAAAATTTTTGTAATGCTAAAAATGCGTTTAAGAGGAGTAAAACTTCAAAAATTTTAGGCGCTTCGTGCCGAATTGAATTTAATTCTTACTTGTTATTACTCTTTAAGCCACGCTGCGCTAGCGTTTTTATCGACAATCTGATCTAGAACTTCACTACAATTGAAAATCCTTATCTTCTGCACGGATTCAGTTAGTTTTTGTAATGCAAAAATGAGTTTTGGAGAGGTGAAACTATACAAATTTTTCGGCGCTTCGCGTCGAAATTGGATTAATTCTTACTTGCTATTAATCTTTAAGCGCGCCGCGCCAATTGCAGCGATTTTTGTCAACAATCTCGTCTAGAACTTCCGTTGATTGAAAATTTGGGTATTGTTCGGCAAAAATGAGTTTTGGAACCAGCAAACTGCGATAGGAGAAGCATAGAGGTGTTAAAACAAACGAATACCAGCCAAGTGGCAGCCGCGGAAAGAAAACCGGAACGTCCAAGCTGCAAAGCTGATGGAAATATGACAGAGGAAAGGGGAAGCAGAACCAGTGAAAGAGTGAAGCGATCCTGAACCGATTAGTCATGTGATAAGTTTACTTGGAATAATGAAGAGACATGCGGATGTGTTTGACTCCTCATAACTCATTATACTGTAACATATCATGTTTACCGCATTAGTGTAAAGGACCAGGAAGTAGGTAATTTTTACCCCCATGAGGTGGGTGCGGGTAAATGTGGGATGTTCAAAGTACAATGAAACAGACTATATGGAATAAAAAACAGACATGCGGATGTGTTTTACTGCTTGTAACTCATTATACTGTAGAATGTAAAGTAAATAGCATAAGTTTAAAGGACATTTACATATAAAGATGAAGTAGGTAATTGATAACACCATTAGGCGGATGTGTTTAACTCCTTGTAACTCATTATACTGTAGAATATCACGTTTACTGCATTAGTTTAAAGGACATTTACATAAAAAGATGAAAGAGGTAATTTTCAACCCCAATAGGTTTGTCCAGATAAATAAGGGATGTTCAAAGTTCAATGAAAACAGACAATTACATGATCCGAAATGATTGGTACGGATGTAGGAGGGACATAAACATTAATCTGTTGGAGACAAGTTTGGTCTTTTTACTGATCTTAGTAAAGCTTTAACGCATTTGATCAAGTACCTTCCTGTATGAAAATTATCTAATCACAGATATTACTGTATCACAGAAATTGAACTACTTTCTATATTCACTACAGGCGACGATCGGATTGGACAACATTTAAGAGGCTGACGTGCGATTGGTAGGAAAAAGCGCAAAACTTTGTTTTTTTAGACTTCTGCGAAATCCGTCAACAGTGAATCAAATTGATTCGCGCTAAACTTTCTAGCATGACTGGAAAAATGACCTATAAAAATGGGATGCAGAGCCCACGCACGCGTAGTCAATTAGATCACAGTGTGCCAACGGGTGAATATGTTGGAAATGGGAAAGAGTGGCATGATTAATGTGTCAATAGTATGATGAATAATAGTTTGTAAAATCGCAATTTACATATTGTTTGCGCTGGAAATGAATTATAGATATGAAGTGATGCACTGCACAAATAATTACCTACATATATGTTTGTTATTCAGGGAACGATTTAAATGAATTTATTAAAAATCGTGAAATTTTGCAAAGATCGTGATAAGTTGCTCGAGAAGCTGGCGGAGCTGGGACTGTTCCACACGCAGGCAAATACGACTGTCCAACATGTGGCGGGAAGATGGTTCTAATCAAGGATGAATCATGGGCAGATGGATGGATATGGACGTGCCGGGCGCGTGTGGCGGTCAGGAAACAGAAGGTGCGGCCTTGCGGAGTGCGAGTGGGCTTGTGCAAGCACACGTTTTTTGAGAATTCGAAGTTACCGATTTTGAAAGTTCTTGGATTCATCAATTTCTGGGTCGGAGGTGCAACTTTGCGATTTACTGGCGAACAGCTTGAGATGGCCCAAGAAAGTCTGGTCAACTGGTCATCTTACTGCCAGGAGGTCGTATTTGATGCATTCTTCACGAACCCAGAAAAACTTGGTGGCCCTGGGAAGGTTGTCGGGATTGACAAATCCAAATTCGGTAAGCGAAAATATCATAGGGGGCATTCTGTGGAGGGCCAATGGGTCTTTGGTGGCTATGAACGGGGCTCCAGTCGTGTGTTTATGGTAGCCGTTGAGGCCCGGGGGTCTGACACACTGCTACCCGTAATCTGAGAGTGGATTAACCCGGGTACGACAATTCTTTCTGACTTTTGGAAGGCATATGACTGCTTGGGAGACCATGCCTACATTCACATGAAAGTAAACCATTCTCTGAATTTCAAAGATCCTGACACATACTAATGCCATTGAGTCCTCCTGGCGAGCAGCCAAGTCTAGTTTTGCATCAGTCAGGGAGAATCAAAGCACACGTACCTGGTAATCTAGCTCGGTACATGTTCCAAAACTGATGCAAGGAAATGCAACTTGATCGCACGGTCGAATTTCTGCGGATGGCTGGGCAGCTGTACAATCCGTGTAAGCCCAGTGCACCACGATTTGATGAGGACAGGGACAGCCGCGAAGAATTGGAGGACAGTGACAGCCACAACGAATTGGAGTTTTAGTATAGTAAGTTGTGTTGAAAACATTTTTTCAGATCATTCAGTTCAGCTTAAGACGGGTTTAGGCTTAGGCTTAGTTATGTGCCTTCACATTGATGCCAGGGGATAATGTAAGCCGCTTGCACCGCAATTTTTGCCCCATCTTCAACTTAGGCTTAGATCATCCCCTGACACCAATCTGAAGCCTCAAACAGCGCTTCTTAGGCTTCTAATCATCAGGAGCAGCACTATGAACCCAAGACATGCCCCGAATCAAGTTTGCAATATGCAAATTAGCCTAATTACAAATACAAAAGACTATGCAAATCAGGCTAATTTGCATATCAGAACCTGGTTTCCGTGGCCAGTTTTGGGTTTCTAGCAATGCTTGTGATGATAAGAAACCCGAAAAATGGCTGTTTTGTAAGAAATTGAAAAATCAGTAATAACGAATATTTTCCAAAATTCTTATCTCTGACGGATTGGGTTAGTTTTTGTAATGCAAAAATGCGTTTTAGAAGGGGTAGAAACTTCAAAAAATTCTCGGCGCGCGCCGAATTGATTTAATTCTTACTTGTTAGTAATGTTTAAGCCGCGCCCAAGTTATCAAGTGTCGAAATTATTTTGACCCTCATTAGAGGAACGCTCTGATACGATATTCATTCAATGGCGAAAAAACGAGCTAGTGATCCGAAATTCGATCTCAAGTCGTGCGGCAAGTGCAGAGGTCATGTGGACAACGATGCAAAGGCGCTTCGCTGCGATTTTTGCGACATGTGGTTCCACGCTGGTTGCCTTGGCCTGACGGACGTTCAGTTCAATGTTATGGCCGATTTGGATCAATTGTATTTTTGCCCCATCTGTTTGCTGATGGGGAAACGCATGTTTTCACTTCGAATCTAAGCTCACCAGCTTGGAAAAACGGTTCGCTTCATTCGGATCTACGGTTACAAGTCGTCTCGACAAGCTGGCTGATCTGGTCACAAAAAATCCTGCTCCGAACAATCTAGCCGCTGTCCATCCACCGATGGATCTCAACAAGATAGTCATTAGTGCTGTTCGTGATACGATGGAAGCCGAGTCGAAAAGACCACTGTCGTCCTGGAAAACTTTGCTCCGATCAATCAAGACAAGAAATTGGACGATGATGTCAAGCGTTTTGCCTCACAGACCGTTTTCGACACAACAAAACTCGTCAGCATCCATCGGTTGGGCCCTGTCATTGTCTCGAGGAAGGACAGTTGCGATTTGCCATGGATCCTTAAGGTAAAGTGTGATTCCGAACAATCAAAGGCCGAATTGATCCGTTGCATTTCAAAATTTTCTGATCGAGGCCGTTGATCGAAGGTCTATGCTAGACCTGATCGCACTTGGCAACAGCGCAAAACCCTTCGCCATTCGAACGCTGAATTGGCTGAAAAACGGGATTCGGTGCGAGATGAATTGGTTCATCAATCGTAATTCTTATGAGTTGAAGCAGTTTAAGCGTCTTTTGCCTCGCCCTTAGGGAGTTCATGCCCCTACTGTTCCTGTTAAAAAGCTAAATTCTAAGAAAATCAATATCAACTGTGTTTTATTTAATGCTAGAAGTTTGCTAAATAAGATATCTGAATTTCATGCTCTACTTTCTTCAGAACGTTATGATTTAGTGTTTGTCTCTGAGACATGGTTACATGATCATATTTCTGATGGCCTTATTTGTCCATATGCAACTTATTCTGTTCACAGATGTGACAGAATTGGCTATAGGGGAGGAGGTGTCGCACTCTTTTTCAAGAAGTCCCTAAAAATCAACAATGTTTCTATTGTGGAAGAATTCTTGTGTCCTGAAGTATTAGTTTGTGATTTTCACTTGTGTAAAAAATCTGTCAGATTCATAATGTGTTATCGTCCACCCCAATATGACTCAGAAATCGCTAATAAGTTAAGTAAATTATTTGAACATTATGTCGAAAATGCTCAAAATTGTATCCTACTAGGTGATTTTAATTTGCCTGATTTGAATTTGAATATTATTTCTGCTTATAGAAACCCTGTGACACAAGTATTTTATGATTGTTTTGTCAATCTTGGTCTTATACAATTATCTTTTGATCCAAATAGAGATGAAAATATTCTTGATCTAATTTTGTGTACTTCCAGCAATCTTGTCTTCAATGTATTAACTACTGAACCTTTCTCTAATAGTGATCATTGTAGCATTGAGTTCAGTTTACCTGCGTCTGTAGTACCCAACCAAACTTCCCTTGAGTATGACTTTAGAAAAGCGGACTATGCATCTATCGAGATTTTTTTAGCCTCTATCGATTGGCACCTCTGTTTTACCCATTGCATTAGCATTAACGATTTTTATGTTGTTTTTCTTGACATAATTAATGAGGCTATACATCGATACGTTCCCTTTAAGCATACTGTGCATAAAAAATCATTGCCAAAGTCGTGTCGTAAATTGCAAGTAATTAAAAAGGAACTTTGGGAAAAGTATAAAAAGAGTCGTTGCCCTGTTATTTTAAGCAAGTATAAGAAGATTACTAAAGAAATTAAATTTGCTTTGAAAGATCTTTTCACGAGGGAGGAACGTAAGCTTTTAAATTCTCGAAATGTAAAAAATTTTTATTCTTTCGTAAATGACCGGTTAAGAAAGACAAAGTCAGCTTCAATATTAATGTGTGATGGTAGGATGATAGATAATGATTTTGAAAAAGCTAATGCTTACAACTCTTTTTTTGCGAGTAATTTTGTTATTGACGATCTTGTTTCTCCCCATTTCGCAAACAGAGTCAAAAGTGATGCTCATCCTCTTTCTGTAAAATTTGATGTTCTGACTATTTCTGAATCCATAAGTAGGCTTAAGCCCACTTTGTCGCTTGGCCCCGATGGCTTGTGTGCATATTTTATTGAAAAGTTGAAAACAGTGTTGCTCTCACCTTTAGAAACCATCTTTAACGTTTCTTATCAAAGTGGAAAGATACCCGATTTTTGGCGAAAAGCTGTTGTGATCCCAGTTCATAAAAAGGGGGATATGTCATCAGTTGATAACTATCGTCCAATCTCCTTATGTTGTGTTTCTTGTAAATTAATGGAATCTATAATGAACATGTCCTTGATTTCTTATCTAGAGAAGCAAAATCTGCTAAGTGAAAAACAGTTTGGTTTTAGAAAAAATAGATCATGTGCGTTACAACTTGTTGAGTGCAAAAATCAGTGGACCAAATTTCTAGATGAGGGAATTCCTGTTGACATTGTCTACATTGACTTTTGTAAGGCTTTTGATACCGTGTCACACAAAAAACTGCTAATTAAGTTGGCATCTTATGGACTGAACAAACTTTCTTTTAATTGGATCGAAAATTTCTTGACTAATAGATCCCAAGTCGTTAAAATTAAAAATTCTTTATCTGATTCCATTCCTGTTACCAGTGGCGTGCCCCAGGGTAGTATACTAGGTCCCACACTTTTTTTAATCTTCATTAACGACTTATGTGAAATGCGCCAAAACAGTAATTTTACTTTGTTTGCTGACGATATCAAACTTTGGAATCTATCATCCAATTTCATGACACTTCAAGCTGACATAAATTATGTGCATGAGTGGGCCAATACATGGCAATTAAAAATATCAGTTAATAAATGTTTAGTTCTATATCTGGGTAGTTCAAACCCTAGGCATTCTTATCACATAAATGATTTCTATCTTTCTACTGACACACTTTGTGTAAAAGATTTGGGTGTTTTTCTGAATTCTAATTTATCGTCCAGATCTCATTGTGAATATATTGTGAAAAAAGGCATGCAGTTAAGCAATCTGATCTTGCGTAGTTTTATTTCTAAAGATAGATTATTACTTGTTAAGGCCTTCATTACTTACGTTCGACCAGTGCTTGAATATTGCTGTTTCGTGGAGTCCTTACCTGCTGTGTGATATCACCTCCGTCGAACGGGTTCAAAGAAGGTTTACGAAACGAATTTTTAGTGATAAAAATTTGACATATGCTGAAAGATTACACGAACTTGGTCTGGACACTCTTGAGCTAAGACGCCTCCATAACGACCTAACATTAGCCTTTTCTATTATCAAATGTAAAGCTCTTCCTTTCAAGGATTTCTTCACAATTAATTTAAATTCTAATCGAGCAGCAAATTCTTGTAAACTTCTCGTCAATCATGTAAATAAAAATTGCAGAAAATTTGATTTTTGTAATCGAATAATTCCTATCTGGAACTCTCTACCTGAACAGATTATAAGTGCTCCAAATAGACACGTTTTTCTGACTAAACTTAAAAGATTAAACCTTTCTAAATTTCTTAAAGGGGCGTAAGTAAGAGCAGTTTTTTCTATTGCCTTTACGTTTACCCTGCTTCGTCATACTTAATTTGTTTTGTCTTTCATGTATTTTCATTTTCGTTCATTCGTCCTATCCATGTATGTTAATATTTTCTTTTGACTTAGCGAATAAATTGTTGTTGTAATTGCAGCATTTTTATCGACAATCTAGTCCTAAGACTTCACTACGATTGAAAATCCTTACCTTCTGCACGGATTTGGTTAGTTTTTGTAGAGCAAAAATGCGTTTTAGAGAGGTAAAACTGCAAAAAAAATATGGCGCCCAGGCGCTCTATTTTTAAAGTTTTTAGATATCCAAAAAAAAGGTGGAAAAACGTCGGAAAAAGTGGAAAAAAATTTTGGGTCTGGTCTATAATATCAACCAAATCGCTGGGGAAAAAACGGTGATTAGCAATAAACTTACTTTCTCCTCTCCATCTTCTTCTTGTTCTTCTCTTCTTTCTTCTTCACAGTAATAACCGAATCATGCATCATAGGCAGAACATAATATCTTTTATTCAAAAGCGATCACAATATGCATCTTTACAAAACATGTAGGAACGCATTCTACGACGACGCATGCATTGCAATTTTCCCATCATAAACTGCTTCATTCCAAATGGCTCATTTTGCCAAGTTGTTATTACTGTATTGATTTTCCACTGCACAATTAGCTTCTTCAATTATGTTATAGCAGCTGGTTGCTACTCTTCTTACTGATGTTAGATGTAAAGCCATAAAATATTCTGCTAGAATAATTAGCCGTAGAACGAAAAGGGGTGTCTGGGATGAAATGGAACAGAATATGGCTATAAAGAAGTTAACAAAGGGGCTGTTGTGGTCAATCTTGCGAAGCCTTGTACATGAAAATTATTTATAGCGCCAAGCTAAAAAATTATTATTTTCCTTTTCTTGGACGTTTTGCAATAAATGCATTGCTTGTTTGCTTAATTGTACAAATGAAAATAATTGAAAGCCTTTACTTTGCTGTGGGTTGCCGCTTATTTTCGAAGTAGGACACCCTTCCTAAGTGATGAGGGAAACCTGCGTTTCCAGAAGAAACGAGTTATGCCGGATACTATAGTCTTCTTCATTTGTCCGAGAGCTTTTTCCGCTAATTTTTTCCAAGGCTACAGTAACTCTATCTTTCCTACTTGCTGTATGTAGGTCATTTAGATATTACTGTAGCTACATGAGAAGGAAAGATTTTTCAATAAAATTTCTTGCAGCATAATTTATTCTCGTCCTCCAGCAGATCGTGCGACATGCAGATGAAATTCGCGCATTCAGCTTGTCATAAATCGACCGTTAAACACAATAGACTATATTTATATAGTCTGTTTCATTTAACTTAGCGATTTTCTTCTGTATTTAATCCGCAGGAATTAGGCAACAAAAGTGGTTTAAACTTTTAAAGCAGTAATGCGGTACGACAAGAGCAAGCGTCTCACCATATCTCAATATACTGTAGAATATCGCAACTACCTATATTATTAGTTCAAACCATTTTTGTAGGCCCTTTAAGAGTCAATGTCTATAAGAATCACCTTGCTGTTATAGTGACTTACATAAGCAAAAAATAATTTTTCTTTGTTTTAATATATATTACACAACTTTTTACGCTGATTTCGAATCTGAAAACCGTTTAACACAAAAATGACTTTTTGCTGACTTATAGGGGTGTAAAGTGTGAAAAATCGGAATATGTGTCAAATTTCATATGTTGATTAATATTTTCCAGAATAATTAGCATTTTTCAATGCAGTTTTTTAATTACAGAAGATTGAATGGGCTTTACAAGAAGCATAAAAAGTTTGTTTACCGCATCATCCCACGGGATACAGCAGTCAATAAAAGTCAAAAATATGAATTTTTAACACTTGCAACATTTTTACTTTTTTAGCCATAAGTCCAGAGTGGTCATACAAAATCAAACCTTATTTCACCACAATATGTGCCACCTATGTACCCGTTTCTGTGTAAAAGATGTAGGATATGTGATGGATAGTCATTGACCACTTCTGACAAACGTGAAATTAACTCATGTGTCAAAATTTCAAAAATGATACATTTGTGCAGTAAAAAATTTAACGTTTTGATCTATAACTCAAGAACTGTAAAACATTGTGCGACTGCATTACCACAGCTTGTACCATCTATGTGCCTAAGTGCTTTCAAAAGATCATGCGTATACCTTAACTGGTTGTTGACCATTTCTGACAAACGGTAATTGGACTCAATTGGTCAAAGTCGAAAAAAATCATACATGTGTGGTACAAATAACTTTTCTTTTGGAGCTGTAATTCGGAAAATAAAATTCATCTTGTGGCCACATTACACCACAATTTGCACTATCTATTTGCCTAATTATATGCAAAATCCATTCATATATGTTCGATATTTATTGACCATTAGTGGACAACGTAAACTTAGCTCCATTGGCCAAAATCAAAAAGTCACACATCATGGCTTCACAAAACTTTTCTTTCGGCTCTGTAACTCAAGAATTAGGACACATCTTTTAACCGCATTACACCACAGTCTCTACCATATATGTCCCTAATTGTACACAAAAAATCATCTGCATATGTTACGTAGTACTTATCTATCAGCCATATTTCACAAGTGTGAACTTAACCAAGTGAAAAAATGCATGCTTTTGTTTCAGATAATTTCATTTTCTATTTCTAACGAGAAGTAAAATCTATCTGGTGACCATACTACGCCACGGTTCGCACTATCTATTTGCCTAATTGCATGCAAAAATTCATACATATATGTTGGACTATATTTATTTATTATTTTTACCTGTAGAAAATCCTAACATAAAGGAATATCATAGGTAGCGCGTTAGCGCGTACCTATAATATACTTGGGTACCCCCAACACCTGGGCACCCCCTACAGCTATAACGGTACACTTCTGGAAGGTGCGGTTTTTTTTAAAAGAAAGATAATAAAAAAATTCGCTGCCCGTGTTTTTTTGTTTTTCTTGAGACTCAAAATTGACTGTGTAAAGAAGGTGTAAAGTTTTTGTGTAACGTTATAACATAGGACAAATTTTGGGACCTTTTTACTGCGGCATGTGGACAACTGAGTATTGATGACTCGAAGGATTGAACAGAATAGGATAATAGAGGGATGAATTCTACAGATGACACTTTTTTTGTTTTTTGAAATTCGCATTATTTATCGAACGGCAGTGTAAAGAGTGCGAAAATCTGGGGGTGAAAAAGCACTTTTTGGTCGAGTTTTCAACCTTCCTATGTCCGATACTAACTCCGGTTATGAGGTTTTTGAAATGTTTTCTGACAGAAATGTAGAGCGGATCAAGGGCTACATTCTGCATATAAGCAAAGTCTTCTATGCTCTATGGTGAGTTAGATCCTGGGGTTTAAAGTTTACACTCTAGTGGATGGTGTAAAAAAACGGATTTTAACTAAGATTTCTCTGCCAAATTTTTCCGCTTATGAGTCAGTGCAAATCGAAGACAGCATTAATCAAGTGCCTCACAGGAGCTAAACATCGCAGCAAACCGCATTTAAAAAAAACGCAATATTGAGTTATTTATGGGGGTGTAAAGTTCGAAATCAGAGGTAAAAAATGGGCTAAAAAACACGTTTTTTCCGAAGTTTGATTGATAAATCATGCCAAATAATTTTTGCAACAGAATTTTGGCACACAGGAATGTACTACGATTTAAAAGCTACAAATTGTACCAAACCGAATTTCTTTAAACTCAATGGGGAGTTCGGTACGGAATTTTAAAGTTTACAGTGTTCTAAATGATGGAAAATACGTTTTTGTTGCGTTTTTTGTTCGCCACTTTCTCCGTCCAGAAGTCGGGATAAGTCTAATAGAATAAAAATAAAGTGTTTTATATCGGGTGCATGTCAAAGCAAATTGTCTATACATTAATATTTAGCGAGTGTAAAGTCAAAAATTTGGAGTTTTAAATGCGTTTCTGTCTTGTTTTTTCTGCCTGCTTCTCCGGTTACGAGTCAGGGACACGTTTATCAAGTCTAGAAATGGACCAGGAATCAAATTTGATATGCCAGTCTGGCGCATATGTTTACACTCTACGGTGTTGTAAAGTAGTTTACACCAATTGTTAGTTTGCCCATAGAACATTATGTAGACTTAATTTTTTCATAAATATTAATCGTAATATCGGAACAATATCAAAATTACGAATCTGACTAAAATCTTCTTTACACTAGGTGTTTACATGAAGTTTACACTACATATATATTTATCTTCGTTTTTGAGCATTCCTGAAACCTAATTTTTTCTTGGAGCCTAGAAGTTTTCAAAGGATCAAATGTGAGACGTCACGTAGGCGCGTTTGTTTACATCCAACAGTGATGTAAAGTAGTTTACATTCATTGTTTATATGTCCTCAGACCATTGTAGAGACATAATTTTTTCATGAATGTTGATCATAATATCCGAGTAATTTTCTACACTGCATGTTAGCCTTTGTTCTAGAGCATTGCAAAAATCGAAATTTTTTCCTGAGATATAAAAATTTACAGGGAATGAAATATATACGTCAATTGGGCGCGCTTGCTTACACTCAGCAGTATTGCAAAGTGGTTTAAACCTAATGTTTATTGTCTTTAAAACATTATGGAGACTCATTTTTCCATAAATGTTGAAAGAAATATCGGAGCCATATCAAAATTACGAATCCGACTAAAATATTCTTTACGCTATGTGTTTGTGTAAAGTTTACGTTACGTGTTAACCTTAATTCGATAGACTTGCAGAGACTTTGTAACTGAAGTCAAGAAATTTTCAAGGATTCATATGTGAGACATCAATTAAGTGAGTTTGTTTACCCTCAAAAGTAATCTAAAGTGATTTAAAAATTATGTTCAAGTGTCCTTAGATCATTGAAGAGATGTAATTTTGTCTTAAATGGGTTGCATTAAAGTTAAATCTTTCTTAGCCGTGTTTATAATATGTTTCACAAAATCTTGCACATGGAGAGCTATGGTTTAATTGATGTAAATTGCCTGCAAAAGTGGTTTAGAATGAACCAGCAATCACACTACTGTGCACAGAAGTCGACAAAGATATACAGCTTTATTGTAATCATGTACATTAATAAGCCGTAAACTGTTAGTATTCTCTACAATTAGTAGTTGTGTAAAGTTTGCACTATTCATTTGTTGTTAATATGTAGTCTATACTACAAATTTATTTTACTACCAAATCAAAGCGTTAGTGTTCCTTACATTTGATATTTGCGTGAAGTTTTTGAATTTTTGCCGAAAATCTTTGCCTTCTAATTTACCAACATCCCGCCTTTTCCATTTTCTTGAAGTTTAAAATCTTTTATAATTCTCTCATAATTTTATGGTAGGTTTTAACTTTAAGTTTCTCTTGGTTTACAACTCTCGCTTAGCAAGCTCATTTTTCAAAACTTTTTCATAGTGATCAGATTAGTTGCGTTTAGTTTGGAATTGGTGGACGGTCGTTATTTTATTACTTGGCTTAAATAAACCAAGTGACTATCTTTTGATTATTTTCTTCATCGCAAATTCAAACACCCAATTTTCAATTTGAAAATTGACCCAATTTTCAATTTGAAAATTGATCCATGAAAATTGAAAATTGGGTGTTTTCAATTTCAAAAGTCACAACACATTGTGCTTGTGTATTGATTGAGTGAGGATTTGCAATGTGAATTCGTTGGTTAAATTTTTGTGCTTGATTATAAGTGAACTGCACATTAAGAAGAAATAACTTAATGCAGTTTTAATTTGAAAATGGATGGTGTCAATAAGGTTGTCTTGTTTAAAAAGGATAATGCTGATGTTAAGAACAATATTGTTTTCCGCGTTCTTGGACTGTTGTCATTATTGTGGCATGTTACTGATTGTGTTTACTGACTGATGTACTGAAATCACGCTAATTAAAAGTAGTGTACTAGCAAAGAAAAATGCTCCGATGGAACAAAAAAGATGAATATACTTGGAATTGTGGATTATTATGGATGTAAAAGGAGGGGACTAGGAAAAATCTACCTAAAGTCGGAAAATCTGCTAAAAATCACATTTTCTCTAAGCAACGCAAAAAATCGATGTATATTCTGCGGCCTCTAAAAAAGTGTCTTTTTTAAATAATGTTCGAAGTTTCAGATAAGAGTGTATAAACGAAATCTATCAAGGTTACTTTTTTAAATTGCTGGCACCTGATTGATAGAAAACTAAGAGGTATTGTATTTAAAGTTGTTTTGTTTTATGAGCATTATAGCAAGCAAAGCAGGAGCCGATTGATTAGTGCACACAATCGTTTCGGGCATGCTAGTGTATCTACATTAAGTCTGTTTCAAGTCAACTTACGTGTTTCCTACTGTTTTTAACCAACCATGTCTTCAATTGTCTTCGATGTTTGCTATTTCATTCAATTGGCTTGGAAGACTGTTAGTTTACTTAATATCATTTCCCATAGCTACTGCATAGCTAACGTGCTGCTGTTTCAATCATTGTTATGGTTGAATATTTATTTTAATCTGTTGGCCGCAGAATATACATCGATTTTTGCGTTGCTTAGAGAAAGTGTGATTTTTAGCAGATTTTCCGACTTTAGGTAGATTTTTCCTAGTCCCCTCCTTTTACATCCATAATAATCCACAATTCCAAGTATATTCATCTTTTTTGTTCCATCGGAGCATTTTTCTTTGCTAGTGTTTTATATAGTCGAAATCCAATTGTCAAAACATTGTGAATGAATCAATGTGTCTTCAACGTCATCTGCCTACACTTTCAGTTGGGACAGTTGCTTCTCTTTTTCGTGCTTCCCGCGACCAAGATCCTGCAATTTGCTGCCATGATAAAAACTCAGATTGCTTGAATTTGGGCAATCTTCGCATTTCAGTTGCAGTCTCCCATGGATCGTTCGAGTCTTAATCCCATTATCAAATTTTTAAAGCAAATATTGGCGCTGGTTTTCTGTGAATGCTTTACAAGATCTTTTTTGCCATAAAGCCCAGCCAGTTGGTATTCTTTGGATTGAATCATCATCTACATACATCTCCCAGAATTGCTGCAAAACTTCATTTAGACTTGGAAGCCGAGGCATTAGCGGCCGAATTTCTATTAGTTTCTTTTACGTTGTAATAGCTGCATCTCGCAATGTCGTCAGTCGCTCAGGCCGAAACTGGTGATTTGCTAACTCCATGTGATTTTCAAGGGATCGATGTCTTTGAAATGATTTCACGCAACCAGGAACAGTACAAGTAAACAGTTGAAAAGATCTTGCTGAGCTGTCTTCTTCTGGTAACACTGGCACAAATATTGCTGTTGACTGGTCCCTTGTCATGGGCTCTTCAAGGATGGGTTGTCAGATAGTCCTGGTATCAATTTCTCCTGGCTGTTTTCCTTGATGTATGATACTCTTGACATTAAATGATGATGTTCCATCTCTTTCAAACCACGAGCTTTTTGGAATGGTATGTAGTTCCAGATCCAATACGATAAGATTTCCATGCTCGAATATCATCATTTTCAAACAGGAAATTGTTCAAAAAGTTAATGTTGCTCATTTTAGCAGCATTCTTTCTTCCTTGCACCACAGTGCCATAGATGACTGAGCTTCCTTTCACACCACCATATGATGAAATGCAGTTGATAAATTCTTCTGCAGTGTTGCATTTATGATTTTCATCAATGAATAGCTTTACTTTCCGTTTTCTTACAGCTGCAGCACGGTCACAATCACCTTTTCCAGATTGTGGGTCACTAAAATCCCACCTTTTCACAGTTATTCCAGTGACTTAGAATATTCTCATCATAGATGACAATGTATTGGCTGAGTGGTAGCATGCTGAATTGTCTGATATATGGTAGAGACTGTGGTGTAATGCGTTTAAAGATGTGTCCTAATTCTTGAGTTACAGAGCCGAAAGAAAAATTTTTTGAAGCACCAATGTGTGACTTTTTGATTTTGACCAATGGAGCTGAGTTTACGTTGTCCACAAATGGTCAATAAATATCAAACATATATGGATGGATTTTTGCATATAATTAGGCAAATAGATAGTGCAAATTGTGGCGTAATGTGGCCACAAGATGAATTTTATTTTCCGAATTACAGCTCCAAAAGGAAAGTTATTTGTACCACACATGTATGGTTTTTTCGACTTTGATCAATTGAGTTCAATAACCGTTTGTCAAAAATGGTCAACAACCAGTTAAGGTATACGCATGATCTTTAGCAAGCACTTAGGCAAATAGATGGTACAAGCTGTGGTATAATGCAGTATGCAGTCACACAATGTTTTACAGTTCTGAAGTTATAGATCGAAACGTTAAATTTTTTATAGCACAAATGTATCATTTTGAAATTTGAACACATGAGTCAATTTACATTTTTCACACAGGAATGGGTACATAAGTGGCACATGTTGTGGTGAAGTAAGGTTCGATTCTGTATGACCGCTCTGGACTTATGGCTAAAAAAGTAAAAATTTTGCAAGTGCAAAAATTCATATTTTTGACTTTTATTGACAGCTGTATCCCGTGGGATGATCCGGTAAACATACTTTTTATACTTTTTGTGAAGCCCATTCGATCTTCTGTAATTTAAAAAAACTGCATTGAATAATGTTAATTATTCTGGAAAATATCAATCAACATATGAAATTCGGCACATATTCCGATTTTTCACACTTTACACCCTCATAAGTCAGCAAAAAATCATTTTTGTGTGAAACAGTTTTCAGATGCGGAATCAGCGTAAAAATTTGTGTAATATACGTTAAAATTAAGAAAAAATGTTTTTTTTACTTACGTAAGGTTAAGAAACTGACACTTAAATTTTTCAAAAAACCTCAAAGTTGAATGAAATGGACTATAACATCTTAAACACCGCCGAAAATTTTTGCTCAGCGTAGTGGTAGAACATCCGATTGTCGTCGAAGCAACACGAGTTCGATACCTGCTGCTGCATTTTTATTTAGCGCACTTATTGTAGTATGTCACATATGTAAGTGTTCAGATGCTTGAATTATCATGTCTACATGGGCGATTTAATGCGATAAAAATAAAAGCATGGCGACAGCTCGCCCCACTCAACTTTTCTGTCGAGTTACAGTAAATCACCTAGTTAGGCATACTGTAGCCTTCAAAAAAATTTACTGAAACAGATCTCGAATAAATGAAACAGACTACACGGGTGTGGCCAGGTGGACAGGACTCCCTGGTACAACTTGATTAGCTGCTGGGGCGGTTTCGCTCTTAGGATGAGCTCGAGTACCTATGTATGTACGCCCGTGTTTACTATACAATGCAGATTGAACCTGCCCCCGTGAGACTCAGCGTTTCGGGCTATTTATCCTTTTTCTGTCGTCGCGCAATTGGCTTGAAAATGAGAATTGCAAGTTCCTAGTTATTATAGCTACAGTGATTCCTAAAATTGTGGACTGGTGAATTTTAAACTAGTTTCGCACAAAATAGGGCATATATTTTATAAACTGTGTCCGACAATAAGCCAATTGGATTGCGATTATTGCATTGATTTAATATACATATATAATTATCATAATCCGTCAACTTACTTTCGAAAAAATTCTTAAAATTCACGCCGAAACTTATATGAAACAAGCGGTCGTTTCGGGCAAGCAGCCGCCGTGTCCTGAATTTTGAGTGATTTAAGATTCCCAGATTAATTCCAAAAATTGATTCCTCGTGTTAAACAACAATGTTTAACTCACGTTTTTATTATTCAAAAACCGGTAACCACCATTGACAACCAAAGATGGCAGCATTAAAATTCTGGGGAGGGTGCAAGATTTTTCAAAAGTAAAAAAATGGTCTTAAAAATGGTGGTTTTTAATAGACTTTACAGTCACTATTGATATCGGTTAAGATAATGTTACGACGCCGTTGCAATTGTACGCCTGGCTAATCTTAGCGGCTAAAGAATAATTTAATCAACACATGTTCAATCATAAGTAATAAATATGTAAGTAAACGCCGACGAACTATTTCGGCGAGCTACTCTTATGGATACGTCCATAGGTGGGCAGCACCAAAATTCTGGCGAGGAGGAGGGTGTGCAAAATTTTTAAAAGGTCAAAACGTGGTCTTTAAAATAGTGATATGGCGAAAAAACATCATTTTTTAACGTCTCTCATTGAGCACTATCAATTGGCATAAAAAAATCGCGAAAAAATTTCAAAAATTGAATTCCGGGGATATTTTGGTTTTTTGGGGGAGGGGTATTCGGCCTTCTAGGGGGAGGGGTGCACAACCTCCCGCCATCTTTCCCACGCCCACGTGTGGATACGCCTTGTGTAAGGTATCGCTGCCTTACTCAATATGACGACTGCTGCTTCCGAACCGCTTTCGTTGTCGCTTTGCACCAATGGTTAATTGTGCACGAGGTTTTGTGGACAGTCAACTTTCGCTTTATAATCTTAGGTAAACCATTTTCGAAGTCTATGTATAGGACTTCTTGAAGAGTTTTGCATGGGTAAGTGTATGTACATATGTATGTATGTACATTGTACATACATACCTATGTATAGTCTGTTTCGTTTAACTTCAAGGTTTTTAAAAATATTTGAAGTGCCTACAAAAGTGGTTTAAAACTATGAGCATAGTCGTGATATTCTACAGTATATCGAGCTGCGGTGAGACGCTTGCTATTGCCGAACCGCATCACTCCATCAAAAGTTTAAACCACTTTTGTAGCTTGATTCATGCAGATTAAATTCAAAAGAAAACCCGCAAACTTGAATAAAACAGACTTTACTTATTCATATAATTATATGTTTGCTGGCTCAGCTAAATCTAGGGTAGACATTTCTCATCGTCTTAGTCGAGTTGATATCCTGTAACAAAACAAGTTAAAAGTCTAAATCTGGCGCAGTTGTCATGTAATAAAACAAGTGTGTGCTTAGAGCTGGCGCGATCGCAATGTATATGTAATGAATTGAGCTAGAAATCGCTATTAACTTGTTATTAATGTTCTGACTAAATTATTAATGTCGATCGGAGTTTCTTTGCCAACTATAGGGAAACTTGGCCAATCAGGGTTTTTATGCATCGCAGACTGTTAATATGTTAGCAGATTACGTGTGGTGCACAATTTGGAGATATATTCGAATTATTACTGTATCGGCGAGTAGGCAACAAAAGGAGACTAAATTCTCTACGTTCTTCGTGTGCCTGGGCTCGTTTTTCTAACGGCTGTCATTTTCTAGCAACTCTTTATTAACCCATATGTGCCCAGACATCTCGAAAACCTAACACAGACTGTTTTCATTGTTTAGGCTTATTGAAACTAAAGATGTTTTGCTTTCTGGAAATAGATTTTTTACATATTTCGTTGCGTATAAAGTTTCTAGAAAAATCGATTGGTAATGTTTCCCCACCATATACTGGTCAAATGAAAAATTGTTTTACGCTATTGGTGAACTCGTAAATTTACTAAGAGGAAGAATTTCAGCACTATTTAAGCACTAACAAGAGCTTTGCTTTGAATCGTGCTCAACTGTCTCTGGATAGAAATGTTAGCAGCCTTTTTAAAATTACCTGTTACCTAGGATAAATTAATTTTTATTCCATACCTGACCACTTTAATTGCGCGTTTTTTAGAAGTTTGTACGATTCTGTTATAGGTTCTGGCAAGATTTAATCATTTCTGCCATTTTGTGGCAATGTTTTGCATGTTTCCTGCTTGTGTATTGGGGTTAAGCTTTTAATTTTCCTGGAAAAAATTTTTATGAAAAAAGTATAAATTGAGGTTAATTTGGAATTGTTGATGGTTATTTTTGAGGTGATTTTTATGCCCATTTATTTCTCTGGTCTTTTGATCGCCACCAAGGGCGAAGCCAAGGAGCACATGGGCATATGCCCTCTGAAATTTTCCCAGAAACTGTTTGAACGGTGGAGAGCATAGGGGGCAGCACCGAAATTCTGTGGGGGGGGAGTGAAAAAATTTTCAAAGGTCAAAAAATGGTCTTAAAAGTGGTAATTTTTCGACGTTTCTCATCGAGCACTATCCAATGGCATCAAAAATCGCTAAAAAAGCAAACAAAAATTCAAAAATTGACTTTGGGCGGGTATTTTGATTTCTGGGGGTATTCCAACTTCTAGGGGGTGCATAACCCCCAAACCCCCCACGCCCACGTGTGGTGGAGAGGCAAATAAAAGGATAAAAGGAAAATACGAAAATTCTAATCAGCTATTTTGCCGACATGCAACAGCTAAAAATTCTAAGAAGGGATATCCAGCATAGGTGGGCGGCACACCTGGGCGGGGGGTTGGAGGATATGCAGCCCCTCAGAAATCAAAATACCCCCCCCCCAAGAAATCAAAATACCCCAGAATTCAATTTTTGAAATTTTTTTCCGTTGTTTTCGCAATTTTTTGATGCCAATGGATAGTGCTTGATGAGAAACGTCGAAAACTGGTGTTTTTATTGCCATACCACCATTTTTAAGGCCATTTTTTGACCTTCAAAAAATCTTGCACCCCCCAGGATTTTTCTTGCTGCCCACGTATGGTGGGCGGTACCAAATTTCTTGGGGGTGTGTGCAAGATTTTTCAAAAGGTAAAAATGGCCTTAAAAATTGTGGTATGGCGAAAAACACCCAATTTTCAACGTTTCTCATCAAGCACTATTCATTGGCATCAAAAAATTGAAAAAAGCAAAAAAGGGTATTTTGGTTTCTGTGGGGTTATTCAGTTTCTGAAGTGCATACCCCCAAACCCCCTCATCTACGTGTGATATCCAGCCATTTTTAGACGAGGGGGTAAATGGCCATAAGTTTTGATCAAAGTTGGCGAAAACACAACTGAAAATGGCTTAGAAATACGAGTTTTTTCTGTAAAAATGAAGGGAGGGGTAAAAAAGTCGTATCTTTCCGGGTGGGTACGGATCTCTTCTGTCCATCTTTGTTTTATGTGCCTACCTGTGCGACAAATTATTGATGAAATTCGATTTTTTAAATTTTATTCAATTAAGCTCTTCAATAATTGAATAAATTAATAAATTTCTTTATGTTGTTTATATTCAAGCTTCTTAACTTTTAAAAATTTCCCCACTATAGCAATGTTTCCCCACTTAGCTTAATACATGTTTTTTTTATTTCAACGGCGCATAACATCGTTTTGTCAGATTTATTGCCGTTTACTTTTATATTTTACCAAATTTACTTGTCAATTAATTCTTTCTCTGTTTTTCATGCATTACTGACGAGTATTTCCGAATTGACAGTTGACACCACATTTACTTGCTATATTTGACCTAATTGAGATTAATTCCTGCAGCAGCAATGATTATTCGTTGTGGACATTATGAATTGTATTTTGCCTGATTAAGCCATCAATACTTAGTCGGATTATTATGATCTGAAAGCGTGATTTATTTGATTTTCCCTGCAATGGTGTATTTTTGAATCTGTTCAGGGGTGGCAAATTTAACCCACTTTGAAGTCTAACTTTGCCATACCACTTTTATGTAAATAATTTGTTGTTGTAGCACCTTTGAGTAAAATAATTGTATGGAATGCATTGTACAAATTGTTCTTCATATTTTGGCAAAAGTACAATGTCTAGAAATCGGTATATGTGTAGATAGTGTATCTACACGTGCCGTTATTTGTACGGCCATTGCGCACCTTAGTGCGCTTATGCCGACCATCCGGTCTTTTGTTTCCATTTTGGCGATCCAGCCACATTTTCAGATCACGTTGCAGTCGGATAGTTTCCGATAGTACGACATGCGGAGGCATTCCGACCACGCAGTGTCATTTGGTTGGACTCTTATCGCCACGTGTTGCGAGGGACACGAAGACGCGATTTTTACTGTGGAACCCCTACAAGTCCCCTATCAATTTTTACAATTAAAACATAGGCGACATGACCGCTATTCACGTTGAGCCTGTGCGGAGACCCGGAAAATCTATGTGCAAGCAGCACCCATTTTTGTTATAAAAACATTATATAATCTTTTTCTTCTCATATTACCGTAGGCCTTCCCCCGACGATGATTAGTTAGTTTTGTGGCAGGGTTGCCGTTTTATTTACCGGCGTGTCGTTTCCGACTTTATCAGCGCCCAAGCCTGTAAATTTGTTTTGATTTGGTAAAAGATAGAAAATCAGCTGTCTAGAGGTGCAGTATACCGCAGGCAGTCAAGGATTTGGGTAAAGGCCGGCCTCGACTTTATTTCTTGCCGGATTCTTTTGGGTAAAACCTTTTATTTATCATTTCGTGCAAAATTCATAATTCCTCTTTCGAACCGAAAATCTCTTTGTTGTTGTGATTTAAGTACAGAGTGCTATTGGAACCAAAATTCATAACTAGTTTCGCCATAGGTAATCTGGCGCGAAACCTTTTCAATTCTTTTCGCGAAAAATTAGTCTTTTGGTCTACAATTATTCAAATTTTGCCCTCGGGCTGCCGTTATCTTTCACGAAGGCGGGTTGACTAATAGGTCAGTTGATACGTAGTTTTTTATTTAATGACCACGTTTTTTTACTAATTGCTTAATTTTTGACTTATATAGTATTTATATGTTTTGTAAACTAACTGGTTCTTTAAATAGTCCGTAATTTATTGAAACGTCGGACAAAAATGTGTTTTTTTGGGTTTACGCGCCAACGAGTCTGTTTAAATAGAAAAATTCAACGACAAAGAACGTTTGACCTTTTTTTGAGACTCGAAACATTATGTTACGGGTTTTATAGCAATGATTGAAATTTATTTTCAAGTAAATTTAAAAAACTCTAAATCTGAACCTCACTGCAATTAATATGGTCAAGCCTTACGAGCGTCTCAATTAATATAGGAAATTTACACGATTGTTACGTTTAATTCACTGAATAATTAATTATAATAATAATAATAATAATTATAATTAATCAATTGATTATTAATTAATTAATTAATTATAATATAATTAATTGAATAATTAATCAATTATATTATAATAATTGAATATAATTAATTAATTAATTCAAGTTTTCTAATTCTATTATTTCGATAATTTTTCGTTTACTATAAATTTTTATATATTTTCCGAGGCTTCGCTTTTATTGCGCATCAAACCTATTATTTATTCCGTGGCTTATCAGGAACTGGAATACGCAATTTTTAACATAAAAAATACCTCGAAATGTTCAGTGTTCGTTATAATTGCATGATTTAATAATTTTAAATTTTCCGAAATTTTTCGTAACCAAATTTTGTGGCCTCTTACATACTTTAGATTGCCTTCGCTGTTCGATAAAATCTTCCCCGTGTTGTACAGAGCGACGAGCAGCAAACAAATGTCTTTCAGCATGAGCTGCCAGTAAGCCATTTCTTTAAATGCAGTTATTAATTAATTAATTAATTAATGTACATTATGTATTTCTGAAAAAATATATAGTGTATATATTAAATATATATATAAATAAATAAAATATATATAATATATATAAAATATATAAAATACATAGTATATTTCTGGGAATTTGCGTATTTATTGAAATAATACATAAAATTGAATCATGCTTAAATAACAAAAATCTTAAATTCTCATTCGGAATTTTTTTAATATAAATTAAATAATTTGAATAATTTAATTTAAATAATTTATATAAATTAAATTTTTTTATTTCAGATTGAATAATTTAAATAATTTAATATAAATAATATAAATGAATCATAATTTAAATTATAATTTAAATAAATAAATAAATAAATAATAAATTTAATAATTGGATAATTTCTAATTCGTTTTGCTGTTTATCGTTAAAATTGAATTGGATTGAATTTGGTTATTCGGCAAATCGTTTTTCCCCGCAGACAAATGCCAGAGCGGCTGCTCTATTGGAAGTTAAGCTTAGTGAAGCTTTATCGCTCGCTTCTGTGCGCCAACACGTTAGATCAAATTTTAAATGCCGAAAAGTAATGCTCAAACGGCATTGGATCGATGTTTACATCAATTTAAGAAACTATAAACTGGTCTACACTAATGATTGTATTATTACATTGCATCGTTTTGTCTTTTACGCAAGAATTGATAGACTGCTCTTTGAAAAGCGATTTTCGTATTCAGGCCCGTAGCCGGGAGGGGCGGGCTGTGGCCACCCCCCACGAAATAGGAGAAAATTTTGTTTCTCTAGCGTCCCTCGAAGGAAAAATGAAAAATTGGCCAAGTGCGTCTGAAACACCGCCAAAACGGGTTTTTAGCGTACTTTTGAGCTAGTAAACTCATAGTTTTCCGGCGCTTCGCGCCGGATTTACTGTTTGTATATGATGTTTTTCGTCTTCTAGCCGCTCGAAAGCGCTCAAATTTGTACTTGACATGCAGAATATGTCAATTTTTTCGGCGCTTGACTCCGAATTATTCATCATCTGTATTGTTTTCTCTGTAAAGCACAATGATTAAGTACAAAGGCGAGAGATAAGAAATAATTCGTCGAGTAAGTGATGACAAATCAGCTTAAATCAGTGGCGGATCCAGGATTTTCCTAAGGGGGGAAGGGCGGTACCCTGACTTGGACGGAAAAATTAGCCGTTTTAACCCGAATAAATCGCTCAAAAATCCTTAATTTTGCGCACTATTTTGGGTCAATGGTGGGCGGCCGCCCCACCCCATCCCCCTAAATCCGCCCCTGGCTTAAATGATAAATTTGCCGTATATCAATATGAAATAGAGTGAAAAATTTTTAAAAATTTCTTCTGAAATTTTTCTTCACTATCGTATAGAGCTCGCCGAGATACGCTCAAAACTGCCTTTATTTCCTCCTATCTCCTAATGGTTCTCGGAGATATTTGGCCTCAAAAATTTTCGCCCCCCCTTCGAAATAAAATCCTGGTTACGGACCTGGTCGTATTCGCTCGCTGCGAAGCAAATCAAGTTTACAGAACACGCTTATGTTTTTTACACCATCGTTTCGTTTTATATTTATATTGATGATATGTGTACGTAAGTGAGGTGGATGGGTCCTTTCCCACTTAGAGTCGACCGGCGCGCAGCTGTAGGGAGATAAGAGGGGGACTGGTTCCCCCAAATTTTTGGAAGTACGAGTATTTTTTTACACGGGTCACCCAAGGCAAAAAACTGAAAATTCCAGAAGTGCATTTGAAATATCGTCAGAATAGATTTGAACAAACGTTCAAAAGAAGAGGTCCAAAATTTTGGACGCTTTTTTCTTCCGAAGAGCCCAAGTTTCAGCGCAAAACAATTTTTCGCAGTGTCAAGTTTGAATATATAATGCTTCTACAGTAATTTTTGTGGCCATTTTATATATATATGTTTTTAATATTGAAATCGGGGTGAATTATTTAGCTTAAAAAAATATTTTCAGTGCGTAGCGTTCGCTGAGAAAGGCTCAAAAACACCATTGCATTAGCGCAGCAGTATTGTTAGATATCCGACTTCGAAATTTTAGCCCCTCCCCCAGGCACGTAGCTGTAGGGGGAATGGGGGGTCCGGACCCCCCAAAATTCAGAAAAAACCGGAAAAATAGGACTTTTTACACGTTATTTTGTGCTATTTTTGGCTTGGACCCCCCAAAATTGGTGTTGGTCCCCATTCAAGATAGGAGGGCCAGCTACGTGCCTGTCTTCCCCAAATTCGGATGGCCAGCTGCGCGTTAAAGTTCAATGATCCCCTCCCCCGGCGTTATTAATATACCCCTTCGCTCAACATTTGCGCAAAACAGGGTGTTTATTTCTTTTTGCCGACTCTTCGGACCTTGTCCGATGATTTTTCCTCTTATCAATTTTTTATTGGTTTTATTCTAAATTTTTTCTATCTTTCCAAATTTTCCTTTTTTTAATTCTATCATGAATTTATTGTTTTCATTCATTTTGTCTGTTTTTATTTTTTCATTTTGATTTTAGCTTTTTATCCTTCTGCGTAATTGATTAATTTTTTTAGCTTTTTTACATTATCATTTTCATTTTATATTTCTTCCCGTTTTTAGCTTAAACGATTCTAGAACGGCCGATTCCCGCATCAACGACTTCGTTTCTTGCATGACTCATCTTGTTAATGAGAAAGAGTACGAATTATTTTTATCACGCAAACCTCGACGAATTAAAGCCGACATTAATGAAAAGTTATTTAGTGAAAAAGTTTGAAAAATCTCATTAAAATGTAATCGAAAATCTAGAATGAATTTTTGAAAAAATTAAGAAATTAAAATAAATCGAAAAAATCTAAAAATGGATTTTAAAATCTAAAAATAGATTTTGAAAATTAAAAAGCTATGTAGCGATTCGATTAGTGTTAGATATCGATCAGACGTATGAGACATATATTACATAGGTATCGATCCTAAATTTTCATTTTATCGTTTAAAAGATGTGAACAAGTACATTACGTTATTAAATACAAATGCTGGACGATCTGCTATTTTATTCACTCGCCTTAAATAAGTTTTTACCGGTATATGTACAGAAATATCTATTTATTTATTCATTTATTTATTGCGATATTTTGTTTTTTCGTTTTTGTTTTTATGTTTTTTTTGTTTTTTTGTATTTATCTTTTGTATTTTTTTATTTTTTATATTTTTTATTTTTTTAATCTTTTGTTTTTATTTTTTATCTTTTTTTTATTTTTTATCTTATTTTTAATTTTTCATATTTTATCTTTTGTTTTTTTCGTTTTCCATTTTGCTTTTTTTCTTTAATGTTTTTCATTTTAAATTTTATTTGATTTTCTATTTCTTAAATTATTTTTAATTTAATTTTTGATTATTTTTAATTTTTTCAATAATTTCTCAAATTTTCTTTGTTTTTATATTTTTATAATTTTTCCGTCGATTTTTAGATTCGCCTCGGCTTATCAAGAATCATTCCCATTCGAAAAAGATCTCGATTATATAAAACGGGCAAATCACGAAGTGTAAGTTGGTCGGATTTTTTTTTGTTTTCCAATATGCTGCGATATTCGTTAATTGTTCAATATTTGCTAATTAACATTACTACTTTTATTTTTATGTATTATTACAATATCTTTTGGTTTATTACGATACGTATCTAATTTTGTTTATTCTTTATTGCTTAATCTAATGTTTGATCCATTGTTTTTCATTTTTATCCTATGCCGGACGATCTGCCGTTTCGCCGACGATTTATTTGCATGAAATTTTATACCGATAAATGTACGGAAGTATTTAACTAATTATTTGTTTATTTATTTACTGTTTATTTATTTATTTATTTTTTATTTTATTTATTTATTTTTATTTTTACATGTTTACATGTTATTCATTTGTTTGTTTACTCTACTTTTATGTCATGTCGTCAAATATATTACACTTCCTCATCGTACTTCTTCTTTTCTAGATGTTTGTTTGGTTCTTGCTTATTTTGATGGCGTGTCATCTATTTTTAGCGATCCTATCACCGCATCTTATTTATCCGATGCGTTTGCTTCATTGTCGTGCGTGAATTCGCTCAGTAAGCCCAATTCTTACTCAATGCAAAGCTTGCGCGATTCGGTGAGCGAAAAAATTTGCACAAATGTACATATAGATAAAAAATAAATAATTATTTTAATTACTAAATATACATATTAATTAGTAGACAGATGAAGTAGTACAACAAGCGGATACGCAGATAAATAAGTAAACAAACAACAAAGTAATACAATAAATGAATAAGCAATTAAATAATTAAATACGTGAATATAGGAAAGAAATAATAAATAAATAAAGGGATAAATAAATCGAGCAAATGAATCATTTAATGGATAAATAAACAAGTAATACTCAGATAAATCATTTTTTATTTAATTTAGTAAATGAACGAATCAATGAATAATGCAATTAAGTAAAATATGCACGATTATATTTTTCTTCCCGACTCAGTGGCGTATCCAGGATTTTCCTAAGGGGGGGGGTGGGTGGTACCTCTAGGGGGAGGGGGCGGAACCCTGACTTGGGCGGAAAAATTAGCCGTTTTAACCAGAAAATCGCTGAAAATCGCTCAAAAATCCTTAATTTTTCGCACTATTTTGGGCCAATGGGGGGCGGCCCCTCCCCCCGCGCCCCCTTAAATGCGCCCCTGTCCCGACTTATACCGTATAACGCACCTTGAACGTACATGGGCACGCTCGGGGTTTTCAGGGTCAAATGAGTTCCCTGGAACTTACGGGGTCGATCATTGTAACCGTAGAAGCGGAGCATGGTCGATTTGGGCGTGTTTGGAAAATTGAATGCAAAATAATAGCGTTAAAAATACGTTGTTCTAAAGTTTCTTGTCACTTTCAAGCACTTTTGAAGAAAATTTTTCAATCTTCATCCATTCTCGGCCTTTATTTTGCCTCATTTTCTCCGGGAAATTTTCGGAACTCTTGTGGGGTAGTCCGGTTTCTCCTGCGGGGTTGCTCAGCCGCCAGGTCCAGTCACTTGACCCCGGTATTGACCCTGCGTCCATGCATGATCTTGAGTACGCTTTATCTTCACTTTCAAATTGATTTTATCCTTAGTTTTATTACCTACTGTGTTTTATTTTATTATTATTATTATAGGATAATAATGCATGCGTAATGTTTCTGTATGCAGTAGTAACATAGATGCGCAAGGTCAAACTTTCAGGGGGGGTGAAAAGCGAAAATTGATAGATAGCTAAGTGCTTCGTAAAAACGGTTCTATAAGCTTTTTTTGGGCTTATAAAATTAGCTATATAGCCTTTTTAAACTCACAAGCATATGTAGCTACATATCTGGCCTCTTTGGACTAAAAATGGCTATCTAGCCCTTTCTGTAGTCAAGAAAATAGCTACATATGTATATATCCTTTTGAAACTCAGAAAAGACAACTACGTATCTGTATAGCATTTCTTAGCTCATACGGTATGTTTCTGTGTCCAAAAAAGACTAAATAGCTAGTTTTATGAGCCCAAAAATGCTATATATAGCTCGTTTTATGAGCCCAAAAAGGCTGTATAGCAATCATACATATATACCTGGGTGTAGGTGGTTTGGGGGTATTCACACACCCCCAGGAACCAAAATACCCCCCCCAATTCTATTTTTGAAATTCTTTGCAGTTTTTTATGCCAATGGATAGTGCTCGATGAGAAAAGTTGAAAAGTTTAGTTTTTTCGCTATACCACCATTTTTAAGGCCATTTTTTAACCTTTAAAAAATCTTGCCCCCCCAGAGTTTTGGTGCCGCCCACCTATAATAGCAATGTTTTTTCGGCCAAAATGACTGTATAGCTAACAGTCTTTCGGAGCTCACGGGGAAGGGGGCTAATTATCCCCCAACCCCCACGCTCTTGTACGGGTAGTAATACTTTTAGTTTTGAATATTTATGTACATATTTACTCATTTTTGTTGTACACGCGCACTGATTGTTTTTTCCTGCTACATATTGCTTATTAGACTTTTTATTGGATAAAAAAATTTTAAAAAAATTTTTAAAAAAAACTTTCCAAAAAATTTTACTTTTTATTTAACTTTTTAACTTTTTATTGAATCGATTTATTTATTTCATTAATTTGTTAATTAATTTTTAAGTTGTTTCGAAAATCGGATGAGTCGGTTGAGGTTGATTTTAGCGGAGTGGATCGAATAAAAGATATTTTTCCGGACATCGAAGTCAACTTCGTTAAAGTACGGGATTTTGTTAATTTTCATAGGTTTTTTAAATTGTTTTTAACGCTTGTTACGTTTTATTTCCTATTTTCGCTTGCATCAGGAGAAACTTAAAAATTACGGTAACAACGTTGAACAGTTGGCCAACGATTTAGTATCAGGGACTCTCGTTTATCCTTCGACTAGCGGGTAAAATTCGTTTGTAAATTTTTTCAGTTATCCGATTAATAATTACGTATTTTATAATTTCTTTGAAAAATTTTTTCCCGTTTTAGGCAGCTTTTAGCGTTTTTTATTTGCTTACAAACCATTACCATTCATTCATTAAATTATGCACGGATAAATCCACAATTTGTATAGTATTACGTTATGATTTATTATTGAATGCTTTATTTTGGTTCTTACGGCTCAACTATTTTTATGGCCTCGTTACTCGGCTTCCCATTGAAGTTTTAGACCGGAATGGGCCAGATTTTTGGCAATAATTGCGCGCGTGTCTCTTATTATCAGTTTAGGTGCAAGAGGGCAGAGAGCTATTCATACCTGGGCGTGGGGATTTGGGGTATGCACCCCCCCACATAAACCGGAATACTCCCCAGACTTCAATTTTTGACATTTATTTTTGTTTTTTTTCGCAAGTTTTTGATGCCAATGGAATTTACTCGATGAGAAACGTTTAAAAATGGCGTTTTTTCGCCATACCACCATTTTTAAGGCCATTTTTTGACCTGTGAGAAAATCTAGCACCCCCAGAACTTTTGTGCAGGTATCCCACTGAAATTTGACTCCCGAAAAGTACGGTTTTCATCCCTTTCCGACTTTTTGGCCAAATTTTAATTTTTCGAGCGATTTTTATGCCTTCTCGGCCGTTTCTGACACGAATTTTAAAGGTCATTTACTCCGTCGCCTAAAATTTTGAGCCTTTGAAGGTTTTGATATTTTAATTTCAGTGCTGCTAATAAAGTGGAGTCAAGTTTGAACGTCGTTCAGTCTGAATTTTCGGACAACGATGACGAGAGTGAGCTGGTGCCTCTGGCGTCGAGTAAAAAGTAAGACCTGGTGCGAATATGGGGCTCTGAGTTAAATTTCATTTTTTCGCGTTGTTTAAGTTTTATTTAATTTCAATGTTTTGATTTAAATTAAATTTTATTTCTCAAAAAATTTTTTAATTTTTTGGATCAGCTACATTTTTCTGTTTTTTTGAAACTTCCATCGACTCTAATAGTCCAAAACTTGGTGTTCGGTCACGATGTCGCGGTTCCTTATCCGTTTATTTACTTCTTGCTATTTATTTGTCTTATTTTCGCACATACATGTAAGAGGGGGATGGGGATCCCCCGCCCAAAGTCGGACATCCTCCCCTCCCCCCAAAGCCAGAGAATTTTTGACCCCCCCTCCGAATTTTGAAAAAAATTGAATTTTTTGGCCATTTTTAGGCGGTAATGAGGGGGTGACTTACCCTACCCCCCTAAAAATGGCCGGACGGAACCCCTCCCCCGAATTTCGAGCCGTTACATGTATGTTTGTGCAGGTAATATTTAACTCGACTTAAAGATGCGAAAATGTACGATTCAATCCAAATATTTATAGTAAAGTTGTAAAAAATGAGAACCTCTTTGTCGAAGATATTTTTCCATTTGTTTATCGTCTTTTGTTAAACGTTCGCTTTGAGGCGTGGCAACCGCAATTTTTTGTCCGATAAATCGATAGTCAAGGATGCCGAATCAGTTTACACTCGTTATCAGTACGAGGCGATCGAAGAGGACGAAAATGAACTGCTTTACGCCGATCGGTTTTTGGCCAAAAATCCGAATCGGCCCGCTCTGCTTTCCAACGCTAAAGCTAAACTCGCCGGTATCGAGCTACTCAATTTAGTATCTAATAAATTTAATTTAATACGTTTAATTATTGACTATTATTTAGTAATAATCTATTTATTTTGGACGCCTGTGGCGTAGTGGTAAACACCGTTGTACCTGGTGCAGAAAGTTGACGGTTCGAACCCTACGCAATGCAATGAGTTTTCTCTTGCTGGAGGCACACGAATAAAACTCGTGCATGAACACTTGGTAGTGACAGGCTGTATGATAGCCGACTTTAAAGTTCGATTTTCTATCCATACCTCGCGTGTCAAACCCCTATAAACGGGACATATTGGCACGTTAAATGAAAGTTTTTCATGAATTTATTTAGTTTGTCGATTTAAGGAATCAATTCTAACAACTTGGTTCATTATAGAAGGATGCATACGAAGCCTGTGCTATGTTTGCGCTTCGTTGTTAAATGATTTAATTCAAATTCGTGTAAACGTTTAAATTTCGCGCTTTTGCCGCTGTTTAAAGTGGCTCAAACTCGCACCCTGTTGGTTTAAACTGGTTTACACTTTTATTGCGCTTCCGACCCACTGATTTTCTGTACGGGATCTTTTTTCGAATTTTTTTTAAATTTTAATTTCTACCAAGATCGTAGAATTTAATAAAAAATTTTCAGACAACAACGAAGAGTCGGACGGCGACGACGCCGAGCAAGCGTTGTACGACGACGAATACGACGACACGTACGACTCGCACGAAGTGGACGTCGGCGGCGATTCGGCGACTTTGGACGAAATCGAGTCGGCGTTTAGACGCGTCAAATCGAAAAACGACAACGCCGACGCCGATACGGACGCCGACGCCGTATTTGATTATTTTTTTCCAAATTCGAACCAATCGAGCTATTTTTTGAACAAATTTTTTTTCAGGCGAAAAAGTCGGCTAATTTGCATAATCGTCACGGATCCGACGACCAAAACAGCAGCAGCGGTCGGCGGGCCTTGGAGGGGCGATTACACGGGGGGCAGGGAGAGGCAAATCCGCGAGCGGCAAAAGGGGCGCGGCGCCAATCATAACAGGAAAGACAGGGCGCTTAATAAGCATTCGCGCGGCTTCGGATTCTATTAATCGGACGTCATCAGGCACGTAGCTGGCCGTCCTATTTTGGTGGACCAACACCGATTTTTGGGGGAACAAAGCTCAAAAAAGCCAAAAATAGCACAAAATAAGGTTTAAGAAGTCCTACTTTACCCGATTTTTCTGAATTTTGGGAGGTCCGAACCCCCCCCCCGCCAAACGTGGGTAGCACCAAAATTCTGGGGGTACAGGATTTTGATTTTTCAAAGCTCAAAAAATTGTCTTAAAAATGGTGGTGTGACGAAAAAATACCATTTTTCGACGTTTCTCATCGATCACTATCCATTGGCATTAAAAAATTGCGAAAAAAGACCAAAAAAATTTTAAAAAATTGAATTCTAGGGGGGTTGTTTCGGTTTCTCGGGGGATGGGGTGCATACCCGCCAACCCCCCACGCCCAGGTATGCCCCTTACCCCCATTCCCCCAGATATACGTGCCTGGACGTCACGCGACCTCTTTCGTTGGTTGACTAGTTATTATATTATACTGTCGTAATCCAATCGTTAAATGCGTACATTTTATTTGTCATTTATCGATCGATTTGTCTTCCGGCCTACGAGCTTTTCCCGTGTTTCTTTGGCAATGGTAAATAAAGTCAATCGGTGATTTCAGATTAGGCTGTAACCTAATTTGCGCTCTAGCGATTTTGAGAATTGATTACCTCAATCACATTTATCCCGAATATCTAGAATGACCAACTTCAGGGGCGGATTTAAGGAGGTGGCGGCCGCCCCTTTTTGGCCCGAAATAATTGGCGAGATATAGAATGGATATGTAATTTGAAACGGTTTTCGGCCGTCAGCGACGATAATTTCTCAAATTTTCCTATCAATGACATTTATTTACTTTCTTGGCGACCCGGAAGTGTCGTTTTTTGCTCATGGAATATGTTCCGTAATAATTTCAACGGCAGAAAGAGCCATTTCGGCATAGTTCTCTTCTATTCGCAATCGAACACTTTCCCATGTTCAGCGTCAGATGCTACGGATACGGGAAATCGAGCAGTAAATCAACTTTCTAAAAGTTCTGCCTCGATTTCACAAATTTTCCGGCGCGTTGCGCTACATATTCGTAAATTTTTCATAGAGATTTAATGCTTTTATGCTTAAAATTGTCAAAAAATTTTGTTGCGTCAAAAGTGATTTTAAGCCAAAGTAGACAATGTAAAACGCGACAAAAAGGCCGTTTTACGCGTAAAGGGCAAATTTTCGACCTGCGCTTGATAAAGTTGGGGTACCCCCGCCCCACCTGCCTTCGGAAAGTCCTCTAACTCGCCGTGTGCCTGTCTAAGTGGAGCGTTCTCTACACTCAACCCTGTGATTCGGATTTTTAGTATACTGACCGTATCTCCAAATTACATCAAAATCGACGAAATGTGGAAAATTATTTTTATCAATGTCTTCGGATCGGCCTATTTTTGGCCAATAATGAACAAGGAACCTAAAAAATGCGGTCTTTTGCCCGAGGCGATAAAAAATCTAAAGCCTTTTAGTGATTGGGGACGAATAATTTTAGGTGGTAATCCGCACGCGCGCACTGTGAGGATATGAGAGGGATATCTCACCTACTAGCACTCATTGGAAAGCATACCCCCTCGGGCCATTTCCGGACCAAAACCTATTGCTCGAAGTACGAAAAAGCATCAAAATGCGTCTAAACAGTATGATGTCTAGTGAATATAATTATTTTCCTAGCGACAGACTTTTGATTTTTCTTCTAATATTTCGCGTATATTCGATGTAGTGGTCTATTCCATCGTCCTTATTGTCATATAATTCGTGCAAATTTAATCATTATTGTTCATGAAGAATAAGATACAACTAATTGAGTATCAAAATTTGGCATTACGTAACAAAATTACTTGTTTCCCTCCTAATGGAAACTCGGTTTAACCCCTCCCGGAAGTTTTGACGGCATGTGTGTACCTACGTATGTATGTGCGGATCCCTTATTACACGTAGGTATATGCTAACGCCGGCCTATGCGATTTATCCATCTCTCTTTGAAATGCTTATTTTAAACGGAAGTTTCATTGTAAAATGAACGTTTCATTTAATTGTATATGGACTGTGTCAAAAAATTTCGCGGTCGTCGTGTACTCTATAATCTTAGCCTTCTAAGCTGTCATTCGTTAATTTTTTTCAATAAAACTTGTCCGGAAATGCATCTCTTTGATTGCACGTGAATAATTCAGTTGAGGAATGGCGATAATTCGATAAAAATTCGTAGAAAAGGGTCATTGGCTTTAATTCAATGCATCGTGATAAAACGGTCGATTTTATATGTGCGAATCACTGAAGCTATTTTAGATTTCGAAGGAATCGTCAACTGAATATGAAGCGGTAATAAACAAAGAATCAGGCACGTAGCTCTGTGAGCAGGGGTGGGCGCACTAAAATTATTGAGGGGTGCAAAATTTTTCAAAGGTCAAATTGTTCGTAAAAAACAGCTGGTATGGCGCAAAAACACCATTTTTCAACGTTTCTCATCGAGCACTATCCATGGGCATCAAAAAATTGCGAAAAAACGAAAAAATTTTCAAAACATTGAATTCTGGGAGGTATCCGAATTTCTGGTGCTAAATAAAAGAGGAGAAATAAGTGCATGAATAATTAATCGAAGCTCGTTAATCGCGGATGTAATGAAAAAGACACAAAAAAGGTTGCATTTTGTTTAATAAAAGCTGTTGATTAGCATATTGGAGCGGAAACTTCAGGACGGACGAGATAGGCTTCAAGTTTTTTAAAGCGAATCAATCATTCAATGAAACGTATTATTCAAAACATCAAACAACTGGCTAGGAGAGGAGATACTAGTGAAAATAGACGATTAAAAATAAATATATCGACATACAGAGTGGGTAAGCTCTTTAAATTCTAAAGTCCATCTTCACTTTTTCGAAGTAGAAGGCCGCAAAAAGTCGACATTCAGAATTTGAAAATGCGTTTTTTTAATTCAAAGCTTCTTTTCTGCAGATTTTTCTACAAAAGCTTCTATATATTGTAAGGAGACCTCTGAGACTTTTATGCATTACTAGGATATCTCACGTTTGTTTTCAAAGGCTTTTGATAATGCGAAATAATAAATAAATTTAAATATATCTAATTTTAAGCGGCTGTTGTTGGTGTTATCTTGTTTTCTTTTTCCCAGCTAATTTTGAATTATAGTCAAATTCACACCTGGGCGTGGGGGTATCGCACCCCCCCCCCCGAGAAAGCAAAATACCCCATAAATCAAAATACCCCCCCCCAGAATTCAATTTTTGAAATTTTTTGTTTTTTTCGCGATTTTTTTATGCTAATTAATATTGCTCAATGAGAAGTGTTGGAAACATGTTACCACACTTTCATGATTTACGGAGAAAAATTATTCCGGAAATTAAAATAATCATTTTCATGATAAATCCTTAGCATATTCGTGATCAGCACCCCGGATTTACCCATAATTGGCTATTTTTATCAAAATTTTGTAAAAAATTTCTGTACTTTCTAAACTCCAAGTGTGAGGGAGTGACTTTCGATTTCTTTTCCGTGCTCGGAAATCAACTCTAGATTCTACTTTTAACCATTTAAATGATTTTCTGTCGATGTCCGGTACTTCCCGAAAATCACAAATAACGAAATTTAGCAAATTTATCATTAAGCACTATTCATTAGCATCAAAAAATTGCGAAAAAAAAACAAAAAATTCAAAAATTAAATTAGGAGGAAGGAGGGGTATTCGGCCTTCTGGAGAGGGGGTGCATACCCCCGAACTCCCTTCCTTCCCCCCACGCCCAGGTGTGCGTACCACCATTCTTAAGACCATTTCTTGACCTTCCCCACACAATTTCGATGCTGCCCGCTTATGGTTTTACCGTTTTATTCAGATTCGGAATTTTGAATCCTAATGTTACATATTCAAAATCTTGAGATTTATGTACTGTCTGTATTACTGTTTTTTGTTGTACGAGACAAAGATTTTGGAGCCATCTTTGTACAACGTACGAAGACTTTTTGGGGCAAAGTAATTGCAAGTTTAACGCTTTTTCGAATATTTTTTAGCAAAATTTCAAAAAATCATCGGCGCTTCGCGCCGAACATCAGAATTGCAATCTATTTAGCTCCAAGCGCGTGCATTAAACACTCCAAAATTTATCTTTGTTTAATTTCAAGCATCTTTGTTCAGACTTAACCATCTTTTATATCTATCTATACTGTGTTATATAGATATTATGCAGAAAATAAGAACTATTTGACATCTTTGCACTCTTTTCTGCCGTTTGAAGGTAAAATTGACTTTTTTATCTTTGTGTTGCATCAAAATTCACAAGCGCAAACTAATACAAATTTCGGCGCTTCGCGCCAAACTAATATAATCAGCTGAATTTAGGACGAAGTAACACTTTTGTGAAGTAGTGCGGGTAGCGGATAACAGACCAGTAGTATGCAAAAGGGTTTATTGTATTGTATATTTATTACGTATATCTACATATTATATGTACGAAAAATTTTTTGTTCGCACAAAGACTTTTCGGAGATCTTTTACGTGTACAAAGAGGCTCGTTGAAAAAAGACAGTGGTCTGAATTTCCAGAAATTTATATTTTCTAATTAGAAAAGAAAATGAGTTTTTCTTTTATCTTAAGTATACCTGCAAGCTTCATTAGATCCCATGACGCTGCCGATTATCTTGTTCTTCTTTTTCCTGCGATTTTTCGCTGGTAGTAGACAAAGTTCATTGAAAAGAAAGAATGAGTTTGTTTGAGCTACGAAGTGTCGCACAGAAAATTTTTCTTGCTGCCTTGTTCGATTTGTTTTAGACATTTGTGTATATTTTTAAACGTCAGGCAGGGGATTCCATTTATAATAAGTGAGCGAGTGTGAAAAGGCCTTTGAAACTCCTTTCCAGTTGCCATAAATAATTCAGTCCACTGGCACCCTGCATTTTTGTGATTGATACTTGTTAAATCAATTTTGGTGTCCTGTTTTTTTTAAGTCAATCAATTTTTCGAATTTGATTTCATCCAATTTTTTTACTTCTCTAGTTGTTAATTATGTTGTCTCTATTAGTCATTAAGTGTACCACGCCATTTAATTTAGTTTGATAAGTATAAAAACCGGATAAAACATAATTTGAAAAGTTTAGAGACTTAAAAAAACTCAAGAAAGCAAAATCTGATTAGAAAGTACCAGTTACAAAAATTGTTATTGCAAACGCTCTAATGATCCAATTTTGATGAAATATGAAAATTTACAATGCTATTAGACGTGTTATAAATGGTTAGAGTTTCATCAAGATTGGACCAATATTGGAGAAGTTATGACCAAATAACACTATAAATAGTCAGGTGACTCACTTTATGTCATGAAACGAGTGTCGCATGCGTCAGAAATGAGTCCATCCTATAAGAAATAAATTTGTTGATTTGCATATTCAAGGTTTGAATTTACATTCGTTTTTATTCCAGCTGCTCTCTTTCTTTACTCAGAAACTATTATTTACAGTCAACTTTTCTGACCCGATGTCTGCTAACTTGAATGTTTTTATAGTCTCGGATGAAGTACTTGACGAATTGCAGTCAAGCAACGGCGAAAGTAAGACAATTTTCTATTAAAAGTTTGTTTATGCGATTTTAAATTTACTTTTCTTATCGCAGTCGACGATACCATGTGCATCATGTGAGCGCACTATTGTTAATTTGGCTATTCTTTTTGACAAAATTCCTTCCTTTTCCAAAGGTTGTTAGAGCTCTACGGTGCTACGTGCGTCGTTTCAGCGGCTCAGCTAGTCGACGAAGCAAATGTTTCCAAAATTGTCGACTCTAGCGGTCGAGTCGTTTATGAAGTGAATAAATACGTATCGATTTTTCATTTTCATTTCAATTTTTTCGCAAAACTTAGATTCAGATGCGTCCCCAAAAAAGTTTTTCAAATCTTGTAATAAAATAGCAATGTTTATATCAGGTCGCGGAGCGTAACGTTGGTTACGTAGTGTTGCCTTATTCCTCTTATTGCCATTGCCGATTCTTCCAGAAAGAAGGTATAAAAATATCTGTCATGTGACTGTTGTGGCATATGTTCGATAAATGCTTTAAATTTTAAATTTCTCCTGTTTTTTTTACAGTTGAGCTAATTGATATGTAAATTAGTTACAGCATAATAGGTAGTTTAATAATTTCATAATCAGTTTTCATGCATGTTGTAAGAAATCTTTCTGACTTCTTTAAATTTAGAATACTTTTTTGTTTTTTTTACTTTGTCATCAGGTACTTATGGTAAGAATTGCATGTTTTGAAAGCCGTTCATTGCTTTTGATGCAGGCTTAAATATGGATAGTTAATACACAAGGATGGCTGTTCATTTTTCTGAAGATGGACTACGATAATTCCTTTTTAAACTTTGATTTTTTCAGAAGGAAATGTCTGATTTTAAGTGTTTGAAAACGCCAAATTTTTTGTGTTAAAAAGAATCATAAAATAAGAAACGCGCGTTCTAACGAAAATTCTGGAATGTCAATATCTGGGTGCTTCTTGTTGTCTGAATATAGTGTGCAGAACTTAAAGTTTGATTTTCAAAAGTTTCAGCCATAGGAAAACGACGGCAATTATTGGTGAGCTTATTTCGTTTTGTTATGCGTAAATTAAAATGAGCAGCATTCCGATTCGTAGAAAATAAAATTCTCAAATGTTCTTTGGAACGAGTAAGAATAAGGTTTCATTGAAAAAAATTAAGGCCCGAATGACAGAACGTGGGTTAGTTTAACCTAAGCTTAACGGGTATTCTCGGGTTAGCTAATCCACGGTTAAATTTAAGCGGAATTCGACAGAAGATGGGTTAAACTCGGGTAAGCTAACCCAGGGTTAAAGCGAGGTAACCCGACTTTTTATTACTTTAAGCCGAGATTGACGCGTATTTTGCAATACCGAGCATGTATCAAAGGCAGTAAATGTTCATTTGAACTTCTGAAATGATACAGTCACTGCTAAGCGAACCGTCCAATAGCCATGCTATGTAATACGTAGTAATGCCGTAACTGATGGCTTAAACATTGGGTATGCGATGAAAATATAAGAAAATAAAAATCAGTCAAAGTAATAAAAATAATTAGTAAATACGTAAAATTAGGAAAATAATTAAAAATAAAACAAGAAGTCTCTCAATTTGAATCAGCATCTAATCAATTTGACCGCCTTTTGATACTAATATGTTCGAAACAATCCGAGCTTCTAAAATTATTTTGACCAATAGCGTAGGCACTATTTTTTCTATTTGCTCTGCGTTTGAAACGGCGCCAGGGGCGGATTTAGGGGGGCGCTGGGGGCGGCCCCCCATTGGCCCAAAATAGTGCGCAAAATTAATCATTTTTGAGCGATTTTCGGTTTAAAACGGCTAATTTTTCCGCCCAAGTCAGGGTCCCGCCTCCCCCCTTAGGGGTACCGCCTCCTCCTTAGAAAAATCCTAGATTCGCCACTAAACGGCACTGATTAGTTTTTGAGCTCAGCAGAATCAAAACATGCATGGCCAGTAATGCAATAAGATAGACAACCCGAGTATTAACCCTGCTAGGAGCAGGGTTAAAAATCTCGGGTTAAATCGATCATTTTTAAGCCACCATTGGTTTGACCCGCCTTCTGTCATACCGACGTTAAACCCAAGATCTTACCCGACTTTAACCTTAGGTTAAAGTTAACCCGCTTTGTGTTATACCGAAAGGAGTTTAACCCGAGATTTTTTGCTAGATTTTACTCGACTTTAATCTGAGTTTACGTTTAACCCACGTTTTGTCATTCGGGCCTAAGCGGGAGTAAAAATGGAAAAAACTCATGGAAGAAATTCTTGTTTGAAAATGGTTTCAAGTCTTCTCGCTTGCTCAGCAATGTCTCCATCATTAATCTCAGCGTTTAAAAGGAATCATCCCGTGAAACAGCCCAAAATTTCTATATTTCACAGATGTAATACTCACTATGCTTTTTGACTTATACAAACTATTTGTAATCGCAACACGCTTCGGTAAACATTGACTGGGCAGCGCCTAAATTCTGCGGGTTAAAAAATTTTCAGTGGTTAACATAGTTCCGAAAAATTCATTTTAGTGGGCGAAAATTCCGACTTTTCGACGTTTCTCATTGAGCGCAATCCACTCCATTCATATTAAGAGACCGCGTAAAAACTAAAAACGTCGGAAACCTAATTCTGGCAGTCTTCTGGATAGGGCCGGCCACACCATAGGTGGGCAGACCAAAATTCTGGGGGGGGGGTGAAAAATTTTTGGGGGGGTGAAAAATTTTTAAAGGTCAAAAAATGGTCTTAAAAGTGGTCGTATGGCGAAAAAAACACCATTTTTCGACGTTTCTCATCGAGCACTATCCAATGGCATCAAAAAATTGCTAAAAAGGCAAAAAAAATTTATGGGGGTGGGGGGTATTTTGATTTCTGGGGGGTGCATACCCCCCAAACCCCCCCCCACGCCTATGTGTGGGCCAAACCCCCGCGTCCTTCAGTTTTGGACGATATTCTTAAGCGCGTCCTTCAGTTTTGGACGATATTCTTAAGTTCATGATAAAAGTTTGACTCAGAATATTTGCTTGATTAGCCTGTTTTTATTGCATTATCAATTTGTTTTTTATTTCTGCATTAACATTGTAGTGTAAACATATCCTCGCAGCTAGATTAGCTGCTTGTGTTGGAAAAGAAACAACTCGCTTGGTTGCAGATCAGCAGATGGACTTGATTTTATCGAATTTTATTTCTGTTGAAGATCAGGTTCCTTAGGTCAAATATTTTGTTAAGCAATAATTCTCTTGTCGAAGCATCGATATTAAAAAATATTGCCGTACAAGCAGCGATAAGTTGGTAATTGTTCATACGTACTGCACTAAATATAGGTATCTACAACTCCATGTTGAATCTTGACGCCACACCTATCTATTTCACATGAGTTTGGGCATAACTTTTAAAAATTTTCAAAAAGTAAGCCGACGGATTATGATAATTATATATCAAATCAATGCTATAATCGCAATCTGTCAGCTTATTTTCGGGCATGGTTTTTAAATTTTCTGCCTAAACAGGTGAAAGAGGCTATAGGCGTGGGAGTGGTAGGGGTTTGGACCGGCCGAATGAGAGCGTGGTGGGGTTCTTAAGAGCAAACGTGCTCTCGTAGGTTTTTTTGACCCCCCCCCACTCAAACGAATGGCAACTGACCATACGTGGGCAGCAAGAAAATTCTGGGGGTGCAAGATTTTTTTGAAGGTCGAAAAATGGCCTTAAAAATGGTGGTATGGCGATAAAAACACCATTTTTCGACGTTTCTCATCAAGCACTATCCATTGGCATCAAAAAATTGCGAAAAAAACGAGAAAAAAATTTTCAAAAATTGAATTCTGGGGGGGGGTATTTTGATTTCTGGGGGGTATTTTGGTTTCTGGGGGTGCATACCCCTCCCAACCCCCCCCCCCCACGCCCAGGTGTGCAACTGACCCCTCGCATGATCGATTTATTTGTAAAAAGTGTGCCTTTTTAAGCGTTCTAAGCTCATTTTTGGCTTAAAAATCTCAAATTTTTAGCGCTTTGCGCCATATACAAAATTTTTGACTATATTCTATTCAATTTTTTTGGAATTCTTACGTTTTTATGTTCTAGCAAGAACGAGCATTGTCTGAAAATCAGAAAACTGTATTTGACGTGTACCCATCGTTTTTTAGCCCAAAAAAGACGTAAAAATTGTTTGGGTCTGACCCTCCGTCCGTCCCCCCAGAATTTCTATGCTGTACATGTGTGGTTTAGACCCCCTATTAGCTTTATTACATATAGTAAATAATGGCTTAGTTATTACTTATTGATTAACTCGCATTAGAGAAACTGGCCTAGTTAAGTTATTAATTAACTAGGCGTTAATTAACTAGTAACTAGTTAACTAAAAATAAAATGTTATACTTGTGAAAACACATTTTATATACCTACTTACGCATCTTATTGGCCAAACTTGTGTATGTACATGGTTCAGTTCATTTGCTGTTTAATAAAACTCAAAAATTGTTGCGCACAATTCACGAAAATTGTAAATCAGCAGGTACCAAAATCTTTATTCAATCTGAAAAACATTTCTGCTTCCAGTCCTGTCGCCTGGCGATTTTTGTCCAGCACAACACTCCCCTGGCTAAAAACACGTTCGGATGGCGCCGAGGTGGCGGGGACGGCCAAAACCGTGGTTGCAACGTTATAAAATGTGGGAAATCACTCATTATTGGCGCTCCAAAAACCGAAGGGTGTTTCAATTGCAAAATTTGAATTCATGGATTCCTTTGCGCCATTTCAGTATATACATAACTGGATTTCCATATCCACTGACATTTTTTGGAAGCGCCTTGCTGCGGTTGAGAATGCATGCGTTTTTTGATTGACGCCTGAGCAAAAGCAAGAATGTCGTCACCATTGCTCGTATTTCCATCGCTTTCTTCATTGGGTGATTCATAAAGTTGAGAACCTGCTTAGCTACCCACGGAATTTGTCAGATATTATGCCTGAAAAAAACAGGACATTTTATAGTCAATTTCCTAGATGCTCTATAATGGCAAGAATAATCTGATAACATATAGTCAGTTTCATTAATCGGCAGAATTTTCTTACAGTATCCCGAGAAATTGAGAACTCGCATAAAAAGGGGCCAACAAACCCGATGTAAACAAAAATTTACGAGAACGTTCGTGATATTCTGGCTTATGTTCTCATGAGTTTTTATCCAAATCTGATTGATTGGTCGTTTTTATACGAGTTTTAACTTATAAGGATACTGTAAAAAAATTCTGTCAATTAATGATACATACCATACGTGAGCATGGGGGTGGGAATCGAGGGGTTCTCACCCCCCCCAAATCTCCTTTTTACCCCCTTCCCCTTGCAAGAAATTTTTCACCGCCCAGAATTGGCACATTTTCGTAGAAACCGTAGAAAGTGTCTCGTTTTGAGCGTTTTTAGCGGTCTTTAGCGTAAAAATCGCCAATTTTTTCGGCGCTTCGCGCCAAATGGCCATTTTTGACTATATTTTCTTCGTTCAGTATTTTTAAAATCTTTTCCATATCTATCACCTAGAAAGAAAGAGAATCGAGAGAAAAGTCGAAAAACAGCTGTTTTAACGCATACTCTCCACACCTGGAGCGGGGTTGGGTGGTATGCACCCCCAGAAACCAAAATACCCCCCCCCAGAAATCAAAATACCCCCCCCATAATTCAATTTTTGAAAATTTTTTTCGTTTTTTTTCGCAATTTTTTGATGCCAATGGATAGTGCTTGATGAGAAACGTCGAAAAATGGTGTTTTTATCGCCATACCAATTTTTAAGGCCATTTTTTGACCTTCGGAAAAATTCTTGCACCCCCCCCAGAATTTTCTTGCTGCCCACGTATGATACTCTCTGTTTCTAAGCCCAAAAAGAGACTTCAGAAAAAAATTTTGGTTATCGCTCGCCCCTGTAATTTTTACTTGTGCAATCATACGTGGGCAGCAAGAAAATTCTGGGGGGGTGCAAGATTTTTCAATGGCTCAAAAAATGGCCTTAAAAATGGTGGTATGCACACCTGGGCGTGGGGGTTGGATTTGGGGGGTATGACCCCCCCCCAGAAACCAAAATACCTTCCCCCAGAAATCAAAATACTCCTCCCCCAGAATTCAATTTTTGAAAAACTTTTTCGTTTTTTTCGCAATTTTTTGATGCCAATGGATAGTGCTTGATGAGAAACGTCGAAAAATGGTGTTTTTATCGCCATACCACCATTTTTAAGACCATTTTGACCATTTTTGACTTTCAAAAAATCTTGCACCACCTCAGGATTTTCTTGCTGCCCAAGTATGGTGGTATGGCGAAAAACACCATTTTTCGACGTTTCTAGCACTATCCATTGGCATCAAAAAATTGCGAAAAAACGAGAAAAAATTTAAAATTGAATTCTGGTGGGTATTTTGATTTCTGGGGGGGGGTATTTTGGTTTCTGGGGGTGCGCATACCCCCACGCCCAGGTGTGTGTGTACAATCCTCTACATTATGAAACCAATTGGACTTCTAAGAAACTAAAATTGAGTTAAGCTGAAGGGCACATAAAGAGTAAAAAACACATATACCTACATTACACTTTTGTGTGGCAACCATTGAGTGTACAGAAATTTTAAGGTCAGATTCGTAATCTACAACTCGGGGGCAACATTTTAAAAAATAGGCCCTCTGCAACATATTTGATTTTTCGTTTTACACTTTACACTTTCATTGCTAACTCAAAATTTAGTGTAAACAAAGAAAGATCAAGCTTTTTAATTATCTATAGATGAAAAAACCGCACCTTCCAGTTGTATGCCGTTGTTGTTGTGAGGGGAGACACAAAACTCACACTCGTTGTGATAAATATAATAAAAAAGGTGGCCAAGCATGTTGCAGGTAGCGCGTGAATATTCAAAATTCTCATATGCGCAATACCTGGAAGGGTTTCAGGAGGGTCAAGCAAGACCTCAGATTAGATGCACAGCGTGGCCGATCTTTGGGATTCAGCCGTTGTGTGGGGTCAATAATTGAACTTTTTTGAGCCAAAAAACGACCTCGAAAACTTCTATAAGCGTTAACATAGCGTTGACACTTCGGTTTTCTAGCAGTTTCTGGTCAATTTGAATCACTTTCGAAGACTATTTTCAATTTTCATCCGATTTTGACCTTCATTTTGCCTCATTTTCCCCACAAAATTTTCCATTTTTCCATTCTGGGGAGACCAGTGCATGTCACTAATGTAACTGCGAGAGTTACACGTGGCGAAGTAGTTTTAGCAGTTCGCGGTAGCCACTCACATAGCCAATACTAGTAGCTATCTACGATAGTGCACTCACACATGGGCGTGGGGGTTTTGGGGGGTACACACCCCCAGAAGTTGGAAATACCCCCCCCCCCCAGAAATCAAAATACCCCCCAGAAAAAAATTTTTCTTGCTTTTTAGCAATTTTTTGATGCCATTGGATAGAGCTTGATGAGAAACGTCGAAAAATGGTGTTTTTTGCCATACGACCACTTTTAAGACCCTTTTTTGACCTTTAAAAATTTTTTCACCCCCCCCAGAAATTTTTTCACCCCCCCAGAATTTCGGTGCTGCCCACCTATGAGTGCACTGTGGGCTATGCCTTCGGTCTTCCCACTTTATCCCTAATTTTTATTACAAAATTCTATTAGATACTTGTCCGGTAAACCAGATTTACGTATATGCTAACATCAGTAATTTGCTTTGTAAGAGTTATGGAATGTACGATTTCATTGCATTATTATGATCATTTTAGTGAAACGCGTATATTGTATTATTTTACGTTCAGCTCTATTTTTTGTGAGCGTCGATGGACGCCAACGTTCGTGTTCCATATTAGTTTTTACATAACCTATAATATCGTTCAGTTCTATTTTTTGTGAGCGTCGATAGTATAAATAAAATGGATCCGCTCTGTCTACAAAATCAACATAGAAACGGATGTATGTATTCACCTTCGGGATTTACTTAGGTACCTAAATCTGCTCTTAGCGCTGGTCCCAATCGCGTAGTCAAATAACAACTTCGATTCTCTGGACCCTTGTAGACCTACGGCTTCGACTCCCTCAGTCCTAATATTGCTGACCGCTTTTAGTCGGGAGTCTCAGCAGCTACGCCCTAAATCCTAACACTCGTACCTACCTAAATCCCGGAATGCCGCCAGGTCAGTTGACCTATCTCACCCCAGCTCAAGTTGATAAATTAACTTATTTTCTTAGTTTACACTTGTCTTGAAATGTTTTTGGTTCCTAATCAGTGCAGCACTCTAGACCTTAAATACAGCAACAGCGAGCTCTCATCTGGTCAATCATCATAAATAATTAAATAAAGTTTTTGGCTAATTTTAGAGTTGAGAAAAGATTATTGAATTTTGAGCGAAATAAATAATTAAACAGTATTCACCATTCCTTTCCATTATTAATAGAAGTCCTCGACGATGTAAAGGCGACCAATATATTTAGGAAAAAATCATACACTGCCATATAATACAATAAACTCACTAACATCGACCAATTTATAAATGCCAAATTTACATGTCTCAATTGGCGTCCATCGACGCTCACAAAAATAGAACTGAACGATATTATAGGTTATGTAAAAACTAATATGGAACACGAACGTTGGCGTCCATCGACGCTCACAAAAAATAGAACTGAACGTAAAATAATACAATATACGCGTTTTACTAAAATGATCATAATAATGCAATGAAATCGTACATTCAATAACTCTTACAAAGCAAATTACTGATGTTAGCATATACGTAACTCTGGTTTACCGGACAAGTATCTAATAGAATTTTGTAATAAAAATTAGGGATAAAGTGGGAAGACCGAAGGCATAGCCCACAGTGCACTATCGTAGATAGCTACTAGTATTGGCTATGTGAGTGGCTACCGCGAACTGCTAAGACAAGTTCGCCAAACCGTGTAACTCTCGTAGTTACACTCCCCCACGTTTCGGAAAAAATTCGAAACGCAGTATCGAATTTTCCAAAACAAACGGCGGCTGAGTGCGCCTCAACATAAGCAATCGTATCTACGATCCTCACGGCCAGACGTTTTAATAAAACGAATAATGACGTAGGCACGTCATGAACACGAACATCGTGTATAAACGTCATGGTTTATTATGGTCAACAACCATGCAATGGACTTTCGCACGGTTTGATAACTTTTATCCATTCCTTCAGTCCTCGGGGTAGGAAAAAATTTTAAGATGAAATATTTTAGATTGGGTTTGAACCCTTGTCCGTTAAAGAGTTACGATATCTTAACAACAATATCGCTTTGATATTGAGCAAATAGGATTGTAAACACTAGATTGTAAAGCACATAAGATCATAATGCAAGAGAAAATTGAGAGAAATGATGAAAAAATTAACACAACGCGATAAAAGTCCGGGAATCCACATCCGGAAAACGAACTGCTGGCCGATGGGGCGACGATCACATCCTCGTTTTTCTGATTTCGATTTGGGCAGAAATCTCCAAATCTTTATCCTCGTTTTTCTGATTTCGATTTGGGCAGAAATCTCCAAATCTTTATCCTCGTTTTTCTGATTTCGATTTGGGCAGAAATCTCCAAATCTTTATCCTCGTTTTTCTGATTTCGATTTGGGCAGAAATCTCCAAATCTTCATCCTCGTTTTTCTGATTTCGATTTGGGCAGAAATCTCCAAACTGACGACGTGCCTGCGTACTTTACGCGGCACTTGCTTGCATTCACACATGGGCGTGGGGGGTGGGGTGGTTTGGGGGTTTGAAGGGTTTGGGGGTTTAGGGGGGTTTGTATGAACCCCCCAGAAGTCGAAATACCTCCTCAAAAATCAAAATACCCCCCCCAAAAAAAATTTTTTTGAAAAGGGGTTCCCAATCCCAGAAAAAAAAATTAATTTTCGATAATTAAGGAATTGAGAATCGTTTCCCAAAAATAAAATAGAATGAATCAAATTTGCGGCAATGGATTAGGGAAGCTCAACTGCTTAGTAGCAGCTACTTCCTCCATTGCTGTGCAAAATTCATTCAAATTGGCTGGTTCGCGACTTTTATACTAAAATCGCTGACCAACTGACTCCAAGAGTTCCTCTTTGCTGTTGGCAACTTGCTCAGCCATGGTTCAGCAAAAGGAGAAATGTCAGATAATGGGATTGTATGTGCGGTTTTAGAGCCATTTAATAAACGTACCGGCGCGCAGTCCCGTAATCTCTTCTCCCGGCCCGGTAAGTCCGAAAAACTTATGACTACAGCCGGAGCCAGAGGGCGATGTGGTAGCTTTACCAACACAAAATCACCAGGGACATATGCGTGCTTTTCGGCAATTAAATCCGAATAAGGTAGTTTAGGCTCTGGAAGAAGTCTATTTCGATGAATGAGATGGCTAATTAAAGGATTATAGACATATACAATTTTTGCGGTTTCAGGCGTTGGTAGTGCCACGATTCTATACGGGCCTACGCGTTTAGGTGATAATTTACCAATTTCGGGATCTATCACCGAAGTATTATTAAGATAAACGATATCCGAAACAGCAAAATTATGTTCGGTGACGGTTTTATCGTATTGCGTTTTTTGTTGTTTACGTGCTTGTGATAGATTTTTAGAAGCTATTTCGTGCAAATCTTGCAACGTAAGCTTTAAATCTATGACATATTTTTCCGCAATTGGTGGTAAATTTGGATTTATAGTTAGATCATTTATGAGTAAAATATCGAGAGGAAATGCTGGTTCGCGACCATATAGCATTTCAAAAGGTGAGATATTTGTTGATGCTTGCTGAGTCGCACGATACGCGAACAATGCAAACGACAAATATTGCTCCCAATCATACTCATTTCTTGCGCTTAATTTGGATAAACCATCAATGAGAGTTCGATTATAACGTTCAACGAGACCATCACACTGAGGGTGATATGGGGTCGTAAAGATTTTTTGAACGTTAAGTAATTTACAAACTTCCGAAATCAAGGCGGATGTAAAATTCGAACCCTGATCGGTTAAAAATCGTTTAGGAACTCCATAACGTGGAATGATTTTGTGCAATAAGAGATTAGCTATAGTTGTAGCTTTTATGTCGGAAACAGCGAAAGCTTCCACATATTTGGTAAAATAATCCATAAACACTACAATTTGGTCATTACCGGATGATGATCGCGGCATATGCAAACAGTCACATGCGATAAGTTCAAAAGGTGCAGACACCTCAATTGGTTGCATAGGAACAGATGTAGAATTTAATGCGACCTTGCGTTGCAAGCAAACATCACAATTCTTACACCAAGCGATCACATCATTTTCCATACGCGGCCACCAATAACGCATTTGTATGGCGGGCAAGATTTTACGCGATGAAAAATGAGCTCCAAAAATGGAATCATGAAATTCGGTCAAAATAAAACGACGTAGTGATTTGGGAATTACTAGCTGATGAACGACAGTAGGTGAACGCTTTGGTTGGAAACGACAAAAAATGATATCGTTTACCAGAAAAAACTCGTCACGATATTTTTTCGTTGTTAAATCGTTCAACGCGATGCAAATTTTATGCAATTCGTCATCAGCACGCTGCTCTGCGAGTAATCACGCAGGCGTTAGCATTTCAGCTTTTTCTGCTTCAGTAAGCTGAATGCGCTCACGAAAAGTAGGAGGTCGATTATTTGTAGGGTCAATGGGCGCATTAGGATTATTAGATGGTAAATTAGGAATATTATCGCGTGGTCGGTCAGGTGGGACCGATTTGTCCTCAGATTCAGAATCTTCTGAGTCTAAATTTGCGATATTAACGATAGATTTTCGTTCGAGTTTATATTTATGTTCAGCATGATCATATTTAGGATGTCGTGATAGTAGATCCGCTGCACAATTATATGCGCCAGGAACGTACACGATTTCATACTCATATTCCTGTAATTTGAGACCCCAACGACGTAATCGACTCGATGGGTCTTTTACATTCACAAGCCAAGTTAGTGCTTGGTGATCAGTTTCGACAATAAATTTTGTACCATATAAATAATGTCTATAATGTTTGATTGCCCAGACAACTGCTAACGCTTCTTTCTCCGAAGTAGCATAGTTACATTCGGCAGAATTTAGCACACGACTAGCGTAGCTAAGAATGAAGCGAGATTTCGACGGTAAATGCTTTTGTGTTAAAATAGCACCTAACGCATAGTTACTAGCGTCAGTTGTTAAAATAAATTGGTGTTCATCGTCGAATTTAGGTAGTTGCAATATTGGAGGCGAAGTAAATGCTTTTTTCAATAGTTCAAAAGCAGTTTGATGCTCGCCAGTCCAGCAAAATTCAACATCTTTATGAAGAAGATGGAATAAAGGTTTAGCGATTTTAGCCAGATCTTTAACAAATTTTTTAAACCATTGGACTAAGCCAAGGAATTTTTGTAAAGATTTAACCGTTTTTGGAACGGGAAATGCGACTAAATCGGTGACTTTGGACATATCGGGAGCAATGCCAAGCGAACTAATGCTATGGCCAAGGAATTTTACTTCGGCTTGAGCAAGATGACATTTATCAGGTTTAACCCGTAATTTTGCGCTTTGAAGTGTGATGAATACGTTTTGGAGATCTTGTAAATGTTCTTCAAATGTGCGCGAAAAAATGATTATATCATCGATATAAACAAGGCAAGATTTCCAATTGAGACCTGCAAGAACTAGCTCCATTAATCTCTGGAAATCTGTGGGCGCATTTTTTAATCCAGAAGGTAGCACTTCAAATTCATAATGGCCAACAGGGCATATGAATGCGGTTTTTTCTCGAGATTTATCATCGAGTGGGATTTGCCAGTATCCAGATTTTAGATCTAATGTACTAAAATAAGCAACTGAGCCTAGCGTATCAAAATAATCATCAAGCTGAGGCAAAGGATATACTTGCGTTTTAGTTACATCATTTAATCTGCGATAATCAACGACAGGTCCTAGGGAACCGTCGTTTTTTCCTATGAGAAACAATGGACTAGCCCATGGACTGGACGTGGGCCGAATGATTTTATCAGCAAGCATTTTGTTGATGATTTTCTGCATAGACTTTCGTCGAGAATGTTCGACACGATACGTTTTTCCAACCACTGGCGGATTATCCCCAGTATCAATATGATGTTTGACCAAGGGGGTCCGGCCAAGAGGCTCGTTTTTTAAAGCGAAAATGGAATCGTATTTTAGGCAAAGTTCACGAATTTGTTGTTGTTGTTGCGAATTAACGGCAGAACCGTTTAACGCTTTATTTATTCGACGAGAAAAGTTCTGGTGTCCTATCGTCTGAATTGGCGACTATGAGACACAACTTCAACGTCAGTGATTAGTGAACCAATAATATCGCCAGAATCGATGCGAATTGGCGCTTTAGAGATATTACATACACGAACAGGAAATATAGGTTGTGATGCATCGACTATAGAAGGTGCAACAAAAAGTGATGTTTTTTCCATGAAGTCGGAATTTGGTTTGAATGAAGCGCTATCGAAATCGCAAGAACCATGACTTATATATCCTTGGGTTATTAATTCGTGTCGAGGTTGTATGATTACTGGCTCCGGTAGCAAAACATGAACACATACAACACCAGGAGTGGTCATGTTGGCTTTCGCGCGAAGCTGAGTTTTTTCAGATGGTGATAAAAGTTTAGCTTTTATGCCATTTAAAAATGCACAATGCTCGATAGGATTAACCCACATTAGAGCGGATTCACAAAAGTCAAATCCCAAGAGTATATCTTCCGGCAAATTATCTATAATAGATACTACCATGGGAATTGCATGATCAGCGATTGTGATAGTCATTTTTACTTTGTATCGCACGACTGCTGTGATTTCACCTACACCATGAACAACTTGAGAGATTTGTTTAGGTGGTAGATTGAAACCAAGTCGTAAAAATGCAGATGTGGTCATCATGGTGACCTGAGAACCCGTATCTATGAGCGCGGGAACATCTACACCATGAATATTAACGAGAATCGTGGGCAGATTCATCCCAGAATGATTTACACTTCGGAATATTCAAATCGATGGTTTTAATTGGAGGTGAATTTATTTGTTCATAGATTGCAAGACGACGCTGTAAGCGCTCATACTCTTCGAGAAATTCTTGTGACACAAATAAGTTAGAATGCATGCTTGTCTCTAGCCCTTTTGCAGTAACCGTGTTTACATCATTATGAGATGTAAGGGTTGGCTGTGGTGGGGGCGAATTTATGGTGGGTTGGCGATCAGCGGCATATGTAACATATGGGCGATCAGCAACATTATCAGTACGATAATTTGAATTATAATATGTTGAACGTTGTTCGTTAGGAAACTGAACATAAGGCTCGTTTTGTCGCAACTGGTCCAATAGCGATTATCGTAATGCGAATTTTGATAATTGGCATGCGAATTTTGTTGGTAATCGTTATGATTTTGCCAAAAATTCGATTGTGCTTGCCTCGAATCGAAGCGATTATCATTATTTGCATAATTTGGTGAGCGATTTTGACTAGGGTTACGAAATCGAGATTGAGAATAATTTCGATTTTGCGAGTTCGAATGCGATGGCGAACAATATCGCTGCGTAAAAGCACGCGACTGGCTGCGATTGCAAGCCATAGAATTGTTTCTATTATGGTCAGAATAATAATTATTATTAGATGTTTGTTGTCGCTGACGCGTGAAACATTCTTTGTATACATGACCTGTGCGTTTGCAGAAGGTGCAATATTTATGAGAAGAATTTTGTGGTTTCTTAGCGCGTGACAAGCGTAAAAGAAGCGACTGGCTGCGATTGCAAGCCATAGAATTGTTTCTATTATGGTCAGAATAATAATTATTATTAGATGTTTGTTGTCGCTGACGCGTGAAACATTCTTTGTATACATGACCTGTGCGTTTGCAGAAGGTGCAATATTTATGAGAAGAATTTTGTGGTTTCTCAACGCGTGACAAACGATAAAATGTATTCTGAAACGAGCAATCTGGCTCATTTTGATAAGACGCATGAAATGTATCTTTGGGTATTGCGCCTCCTATAGGGGCTTTTGTTACCAATACATAGGGCGTTAACGCTTTTTTATTTGTGTATTCGTTATTTGCGAACTCAGGCGCTTAAAGCAGTTATCTAAGAATTCAGCCAGTGTTGCTTTTGGCGCACGATGATACACTTCTTTTGATATTTCAGGTAATAGGCCTTTTTTCAATTGATGACGAAGCAAATGATTGAAATGATCACAGTCGATTTCAAGATGCGGTTGCGCTTTTAAATTGTTCACGAATCGCAAGATAAAATGCTTTAACCAATTTGTTAGGCTGCTGTTTACGTTCTAAAAAACGATCAAAAAGCGTTTCGATGTCCAAAGGACAAAATTCCGCTATTAACGCATACTTCGATTTTGTATAAGATTGTCTTATATCAGCCGATAACAAATGGAATAGACGCGAAGCGTAGGGGTCTAAAAATGATGACATGAATTTGACATGAACCGATTTATCAATATCGTAAGTGTCAGCAAGCGATTTCGAATTCTGCAAAAAATGCTCGCATATCTGATTTATCCGCATTAAAAAATTTTTTATTTGCGATAGCAATTTGCATCTGTTGCATGAAAGGTCCACGATTTAGAGTATCAGCAAGGTGTGACTTGCTATGTGAAGAACCGGATGAGGAATCCGAATTGTGATGGTGACGATGGTGATGACGTCGTGGACTATGTCTACTACTTGAATGATGGCGGCGTGGGCGATCATAACTACTCGAACTTTCATCAGAAAATTTTACACAACATCTCCTTGCGGATGACTTGGGTAATTGCATAGATGAATTTTGCTGATTATTAGGTTCGATATTTTCGCCAGACAAGTTAAGTTCTTGTGGCCGAATTTCTATATTTGAAGAATGCAAAATAGAATTATTTGGCGGAATTTCGATATTCGAAGGATTCAAAACGAAATTATTTGGCGGTAATTCGACATTTAAAGGAAAATATTGCAGCGGAGGAGGGTTTAACCTCGGCTGCGAAGTCGAATTTAATGAATTAGGCACAAATGAAGGCGCATTTTGATTTAACGAAAGCAATGGCCGAGATAACAACTTCTGCGAAGTCGTAGGTAAAAGTTCTGCATAACCCGAATTTTGAGATGGGTTAATTTCAATGCATTTAGAAACTATTGGCGGCTTAAGTAGATTACTTAATTCTGCTCGAAGTTTACGCATTTCTTCCAGAATTTTCCTCTTTATCTTGATTTACACATGAAGAAAGGTTCGAAAACTGCATACGTATACATTGCAGAGTCTCAAATATAAGTTGATTAGTAACAATAGGCTCAGTGCTTTTATTTTCGGTCTTTATGCTTAAGCCATTATTGCACTCTTCATCGGAGGTTAATTTATGCGGCTCAGAACCAGGTTCCTGGTTATTTGACTTATTAAGGGTGTGCGTATTATCGATGATCGTATCATTATGTAAATTATCTCTAACAGGGTTAGCATAATTATTAATGATCGATCGCGCATTGTTAAGTATATACTCGTCGTCAGAATGTGAAACACGCGAAGCATGTAATGACGAGGGTAATTTGTCATTATTTGTACTCGAATTAGAGTCAGCAAGTACGGTTTTTTGTTGGCAAACCGAGTTAGAAGGAGTCGAAGGCTTTTTCTTCACCAGAGACGTTTTTAAAGTTTTCTTACCAGCCATTTTTAGGTATGAAAACATTTGAAAATGTAATGTTTGGTAAGAGAAATTTGACCAATTCGGAATTTTGCGAAAAATGTTTCGAATTTAACCATTTTTTAGATCAAAAAAGGTATCTTCACGTATATAGTATTCACTTACACTAGGTAAGCTGTAGCTAACGTGAAAATGAAAAGATATTTGTAAGACTAAGCATAGAGCAGCGTATAGCATGCGAGCTTACAGCACATGTAGGCAAAAAACCTATGTGGCAAAATATATTGTCGAGGAAAAATGATGAGAAATCGTCGCCTGAGGGTCGACGGAAATGGAAAAGTTGTCGTCGCCAGAGGGTCAACGGAAATGGAAAAATAATAGTGTCCTCGACACCTGCATCGCCAGAGGGTCGACGTAAATGGAAAAATAATAGTGTCCTCGACGCCTTCGTCGCCAGAGGGTCAACGGAAATGGAAAAATATGAACAACCTTGCCACGATACACAAAAGCTTTGCCACAAATGCTTACTTAAATGCGCACTGCCACGAACACGGTCGACACAATAACAGAGGTGAACGAAACGTTACACATGTTTAGATAGCCAAAAATAATGATTTTTGGGTATTTAAATAATTTTTAAGATGACTGACCAGGTCGGTTGTAGCTAGCAACCTCGAAGGGGGAAACTTCCAGTATAAATACATAGGATAAATGGGACCTCCAGTATAAATTAAATGGATCCGCTCTATGTCTACAAAATCAACATAGAAACGGATGTATGTATTCACCTTCGGGATTTACTTAGATACCTAAATCTGCTCTCAGCGCTGGTCCCAATCGCGTAGTCAAATAACAACTTCGATTCTCTGGACCCTTGTAGACCTACGGCTTCGACTCCCTCAGTCCTAATATTGCTGACCGCTTTTAGTCGGGAGTCTCAGCAGCTACGCCCTAAATCCTAACACTCGTACCTACCTAAATCCCGGAATGCCGCCAGGTCAGTTGACCTATCTCACCCCAGCTCAAGTTGATAAATTAAGTTATTTTCTTAGTTTACACTTGTCTTGAAATGTTTTTGGTTCCTAATCAGTGCAGCACTCTAGACCTTAAATACAGCAACAGCGAGCTCTCATCTGGTTAATCATCATAAATAATTAAATAAAGTTTTTGGCTAATTTTAGAGTTGAGAGAAGATAATTGAATTTTGAGCGAAATAAATAATTAAACAGTATTCACCATTCCTTTCCACTATTAATAGAAGTCCTCGACGATGTAAAGGCGACCAATATATTTAGGAAAAAATCATACACTGCCATATAATACAACAAACTCACTAAAATCGACCAATTCATAAATGCCAAATTTACATGTCTCAATTGGCGTCCATCGACGCTCACAAAAAATAGAACTGAACTATATTATAGGTTATGTAAAAACTAATATGGAACACGAACGTTGGCGTCCATCGACGCTCACAAAAAATAGAACTGAACGTAAAATAATACAATATATGCGTTTTACTAAAATGATCATAATAATGCAATGATATAATATATATATATATACAATGATATAATATATATATCGATAACTCTTACAAAGCAAATTACTGATGTTAGCAAATACGTAAATCTGGTTTACCGGACAAGTATCTAATAGAATTTTGTAATAAAAATTAGGGATGAAGTGGGAAGACCGAAGGCATAGCCCACAGTGCACTATCGTAGATAGCTATTAGTATTGGCTATGTGAGTGGCTACCGCGAACTGCTAAAACTAGTTCGCCACGTGTAACTCTCGCAGTTACACTAACGACTATGTGTCAAAAAATTGACTTGTTACTAACTAAATTATCTAAATAAAAATAACTAAGTTATTGATTAATCACACCACTGACACTTCGGAGCTAGATATTAGTTAGTGTGATTAAGTGTGCCCAAAAAAGCCTAGTTAACCAAGTGCATTAGTTAACCATTAGTTAACTTTAAGAACGCTACACCCTATGTAACGGCAGATCCCCAGAATCGGATTTTCGGCGTGTTTTATGGGATTTTTTTCCAGTGGTACACCCAGACTAGGGTTGTTAACGATATTAAAACAGAAAAATATCGTTAACGACATGTTTTTGGGCCGTCTAACAAAACGAATCCTTTTTCGAGAGTCGTCGTTAACGGAAACTATTAATTTTAGTAAATAATATCGTGAAAATAACGTTAGTTATTCTGTGCATGCATTTAATCCTATTTAACTACATACATAACTGCACTAATTTGATGAAGAGGCTGCTGGATGGAGTGGTGGATGGTAAAACAGACAGAGCCGATCCTTCGAAGCGTCTTAACCACACATACATAGGAGTGGGGATTTGAGTGATTAATCATACATGTACAGCATAGGAATTCTAGGGGGTCAGCACAAAAAAATGTCTTCTTAGGCTAAAAACCAATAGGTGGGTACCTAGAGCAGTAAGAAAATTCTGGAGGGGTGAAATCGCCTGAAAAGTTACTAAAAATAGAATTCTAGATGGGGTCTACAGTTCATCTGCAGAGGTTTGTCAACTTCTGGAGGGGGTGTACCCCCTCCCATGCCCTATATGGCACAAAAAATTAAAAAAGTATGACAAAATCGAGTAAATTGAACAAAATATAGTCAAAAAATGTGTATATGACGCGAAGCGCAAAAATTAGTGACTTTTAAGCCAAAAATGAGCCAAAAACACATAAAAAAGTCACACTCCTTACTATTTTCACGAAAAAGCGACCATTCAGGGGTTCGCAGCCACACAGGATCTTGGGAGGGGGTTTTGATCCTCCAGAAAATTTTTTCACTCAAATATTTCTCGAGTTTTTCAAAGTTTCCAAAGTTTCTTGAAAATTCGAAGAAAAGATGCTGTTTAAGCCTTTTCAACCATTATTTGCTCAAAAATGTCGAATTATCGGGGCTTCGCACTGTATATACTCATGTTTTTAATTTATTTTGTCCCATTTTTCGACTTTTTCGAAATTTTTTGTTTTTATGCTCTAGAAAGATAGATTACTGTCAAAAACACAAAAAAACAATGTTTTTGACGCGTACCCACCATTTTAGGCCCAAAAAGGGCACAAAATCCCCCCCCAGAATTTCCATGCTATATGTGCATGCTTGGTCAAACTCCCGCCCCCAACCTCTGCCAAGAAAACGTTATGTCTTACTCCCCAGAATCTGAAAAACCTACTGCTAGAGAATTGAATTTCTAGGCGGATTGCGATTTTTGCCGATTTTAACCCTCCCCAGAATTTGGCTGCTGCGCACGTATGTAGGTACGATCTTAACACCGGCAATTGCGGGAAACGCATCGTTCAAAATATTAGTCATTTCTCCACGACGTGATGGGTGTCTAAGAAAGCCGTCTCTTCTTCCGCTCTACACTGATTTGTTAAATTGTTAATGCTTTCGAATCGCTTACTGTGAAGAGTTTCAAGAATTTCAAAACAGACTAAAGAACAATGATAAAAACTTATAAAGATGGAAAATGCTAAATATAATTAAGACACAATATTAATATCGTTAACGATATTTTTTGGGGTTGTTGTTTTCGTTAACTAAACGTTATTTTTTCTGAAGAAATATCGTTAATGAAAACAATGTCAGTTTCCACTAAACGCTTACACAGACCCCAAAAATTTGACTGCTTCGTTATTTGCATATGGTTTAGAACACGGCCAGAATTCCCCGCAGACACCTATATATAGTCTGTTTCACATAACTTCGAGCATAAATTCTAAGAATTTTCATCGACAGTACGCCGAGGGTTATGATAATTATATTTCAGATCAATGCTATAATAGCAATCTATCAGCTTATTGTCGGAAATAATTTTTAAAATTTATGACCGAAGATGTGTGAAACAGACTATAGAATAGAATTTTTATATTTTTTCCTTTTTTCGATTTTTGGGGCCAATGGATTGAACTCGATAAAATCGTCTGTCATCAATTTTTGCCATTTTCTTGTCCTTCCGGAAATGTTTCGTTCACGTTCCCGCTAAACAATGTAAAAAGTAATTTTGAACATTAGAAGAGCTTTTCACAAAATTTAAACGCACGGCCGTTGTACATTATTTTCGCATTAGTTTAAAATTTTTGTAGTCACTTCAAAGTTTAAAAAAGCTATAGAACGAATTAAACGAACTCAATGTGCCGGGAAAATGTCGGTAATTCGCATGATAAAATAGATGTTCATATGTAGGTACGTACCTACTGTCTGTTTCACGAAACCTTATGCATGCAGCATCAATTTTTGGGTCAGTGTAAATCGACTAAAAAAGTAGCTTGAACTGACAAACAACAATCAGTATACCCGTTGCTCATATGTATGTAGCAATTGAAAAAACATCGTTTATGCAGAATTATATTACAGTATGTAGAATGTCTAAAAGTTGCTCTTGCAGCACACTGAATGGAAGCGGAATGGGACGTTTTGGTGACGCCGTTTTGGCGACGCCGTTTTGGCGACAGCCGTTTTGGCGCCGGCCGTTTTGGTGACGGCCGTTTTGGCGCCGGCCGTCTTGGCGACGGCCGTTTTGGCGCCGAATTAAAATTTCTCCGAAATTTCTTCAAAAAGACTGTTTTAGCATTCTACATATGCTGAAATACATAGCTGTTTCTGCTATTGAAATTGTTTGAGAGCTAACATACACATGCATATCTATAGTCTGTTTCACATAACTTGGTGAATGAAATTCTGGTTTACAACAACTTAGAATCGTGAACATAAAAGCACAGAGTTATGTGAAACAGACTATACATCTTTGGTGAGCAAAAAATGCAAAAAGTAAGTAAATGTCATTAATATTTATTATCCGGCGCAAAGCGCCGAAAAATTTAAGGAATTATGAGGCTAACGACTGATCTACACACAAGATGGGTTTTGGGGGTTTGGGGGTATAAGCCAATGGATATTGCTTGATTGATGATATTAAGCGTCAAAAATTAGTGTTAATTCGCCTCAGCTTTATGTACGTGCTCAAATTGACTGTAAACTGCTGGAATAATGTGAGCACAGGAGCCTGTTCCATATTTCGCACACTACGGTTTCATAATAGGTGGTAGGTACCTATTAAACATATACATACATAGGTAGTTATCACGAATGGGCGTAGGTGCTCTGGACCGTAGGTGGGCGGCTCTAAAGGTCAGGGGGTGCGAAATTTTTTCAAAATTAAATATTGGCCCTAAAAATGGTGCTATGGCGAAAAAACACCATCTTTGAATTTTATCGTCGAGCTCTATCGATTGGCATCAAAAAACCCGAAAAAAGCAAAAAATTTAAAAATGAAATTCTGGGGAGTGTAGCTGGGTTTTGCCATTTTTCGTTGGGTATTTTGCCTTCTGGGGAGTGCATACCATACGTGGGCAGCAAGAAAATTCTGGGGTGCAAGATTTTTTGAAGGTCGAAAAATGGCCTTAAAAATGGTGGTATGGCGATAAAAACACCATTTTTCGACGTTTCTCATCAAGCACTCACTATCCATTGGCATCAAAAAATTGCGAAAAAAACGAAAAAAATTTTCAAAAATTGAATTCTGGGGAGTATTTTGATTTCTGGGGGGTATTTTGGTTTCTGGGGGGTGCATACCCCCAAACCCCCCACGCCCAGGTGTAGGTGCATACCCTCCACGCCCAGGTACGCTCTGGACCCCCAGAATTGAATTTTTGGCGCTTCGTGTTGCAATTTTGGCGATTTCGACCCAGCGGACTCACCAGAAATTTTGGTGCTGTTCATGCATGATTATATGTATAGGTAGTTGGGTATGTACTTATGTACGTATGCACCACAGCACTTTACATATCCATAGTTACGCGAGCAATTGGCTTGGTGTCTGTTTCAAAATCCTTTGGACCTACAGTGGTCTGTTTCAAAATTCTTTGGACTTCTTTTACAATAGTGATTCGAAAGTATACAACAATAATCCAGCCAATCGACGTAAAGCGTTTCATCCGATTCGCTATCTATGTATAGTAGGTACTACACGTTACATGATCCTTAACCTTACCCTGGGCATTCTAATTTCTGAATCAATTCTACTTTTTATGAGTATCAGCTTAAAGTTACTTTTGTAGTCACTTTCAATTTTCAAAGATCTCAAAGCTAAAATGTAACAGATTATGCAATGTGTAGTCGGTTTCATTTTGTTCGGGAGCTTTTATAAAAGTTTAAACTGGCTTCTAAAGTGTTGTAAACTAATGAGAGAGAAAAGATTACAGTACATATATCGAGTTGTATGATGACTTTTTGACATTGCTAAGAGGCAAGTCTGCGTCATGCTTATATATCACTTTTGTAGCCTAATTTATGCGAACTAAATTCATTTAACAAGCTCTCCAATAAATGAAACAGAACTATAGGTGCGTGCATGCATGCATATGAATAAGTTTACATATGTACAAGTAATTACATAGGTCTGCGAAAAATTTCTGCTCTGATTCTGTAAAACTGATTCAACATCTGATTAAAATGATAACATTAGTTCTTTGAGCGTTAAAAATAAGTTATTGTACAGTTTCTCGTTAATTTCCATCAATTTTGAGGAAAACTTTCAGTCCGGCGCCAAAACGGCCGTCGCCAAAACGGCCGGCGCCAAAACGGCCGTCGCCAAAACGGCGTCGCCAAAACGTCCTAGACTGGAATGGAAGTGCTCGCTTGAACGACTCCTCCATTCAGTATCAAAAATGTAATAATAATTGTTTTATTGCAATATGTTGGTTCATTTGAAAATCATTACGAGCATAAATTCACATCAGGGTTGCCAACCGTGGGGTTTTACCTCAAATGTTGAGGGTTTTTTTAGGTTTTTACTTTTTGAGGTTTTTGAGAATTTTCGAGGTTTTTCGGGGGTTTTGGTAAAAATTTGAGGTTTTCTTAAATAAGCAAGCTAGATGACAAGACAAGACAAGAAAAATATTTATTGTCCAGGAAAATATACAAAATTTGATAAAACACGAATACGTGACAAATAGCGACTGAAGAAAAGGACATACAAATCACGAATGATACAACTAGGTATGCCCCAACAATAAAATCGTAAAATCAATGTTTAGGAGCTTTTTTTGAACGGACAAACGTTAGGAGAAGCAACCACATGATCAGGTAAGGAGTTCCAAATTTTGAGGTAGCGTTGGGAAAAATCGTTGAGGTGAGCATTGGAACGGACAACTGGTATCGTAAGTTTACGACGGTTTTCGGATCGGGTTATGCCGACACTAAAAATGAAAAATTCATTAGCATTAATACAATATAAAGCTTTAATAATTTGATACATGAGACATAGACATATGTGAAGACGACGAAGTTCTAATGAAGGTATGCAGTTTCTTTTGAATTACAGAAGATTGAATGGATTTTACAAAAAGTATGAAAAGCTTGTTTACCGGATCATCCCACGGGATACAGCAGTCAATAAAAGTCAAAAACATGAATTTTTGCACTTGCAACATTTTTACTTTCTTAGGCATAAGTCCAGAGTGGTCATACAGAATAGAAACTTATTTCACCACAATATGTGCCACCTATGTACCCGTTTCTGTGTAAAAAATGTAGGATATGTGATGAATATTTATTGACCACTTTTGACAAACGTGAAATTAAATCATGTGTTCAAATTTCAAAAATGATACATTTGTGCTATAAAAAATTTAACGTTTCGATCTATAACTCCAGAACTGTAAAACATTGTGCGACTGCATTATACCACAGCTTGTACCATCTATGTACCTAAGTGCGTGCGAAAGATCATGCATACATCTTAACTGGTTGTTGACCATTTCTGACAAACGGTAAATGAACTCAATTGGTCAAAGTCGAAAAAATCATACATGTGTGGTACAAATAACTTTCCTTTTGGAGCTGTAATTCGCAAAATAAAATTCATCTTGTGGCCACATTACACCACAATTTGCACTAACTATTTGCCTAATTATATGCAAAAATCCATCCATATATGTTTGATATTTATTGACTATTTGTGGACAACGTAAACTTAGCTCCATTGGTCAAAATCCAAAAGTCACACATTGGTGCTTCAAAAAATTTTTCTTTCGGCTCTGTAACTCAAGAATTAGGACACATTTTGTAACCGCATTACACCACAGTCTCTACCATATATGTCCCTAATTGTACACAAAAAAATCATCTGCATATTTTACGTACTTATCTATCAGCCATATTTCACAAGTGTGAACTTAACCTAATTGGTCAAAGTGAAAAAATGCATGCTTTTGTTTCAAATAATTTTATTTTCTATTTCCAACGAGAAGTAAAATCTATCTGGTGACCATACTACGCCACGGTTCGCACTGTCTATTTGCCTAATTGCATGCAAAACATTCATGCATATATGTTGGATTATATTTATTTATTATTTTTACCTGTAGAAAATCCTAATATTAAGAATATGTTTTATATCGTCAAAATTCAATTGTCAAAACATTCTGAATGAATCAATGTGTCTTCAACGTCATCTGCCTCATCATCTAGATTTGGGTCTGGTTTAAAAAAATCTTCTAAGCAGTCATCTTCATCAGTTTCAGTTGGGACAATTGCTTCTCTTTTTCGTGCTTCCCGCAACCAAAATCCTGCAATTTGTTGCCATGATAAAAACTCAGATTGCTTGAATAGGGGCAATCTTCGCATTTCAGTTGCAGTCTCCCTTAGATCGCACTTTCTTCGAGTCTTAATCCCATCATCAATTTTTTTTAAGCAAATATTGGCGCTGCTTTTCTGTGAATGCTTTGCAAGATCTTTTTTGCCGTAAAGCCCTGCCAGTTGATAATCTTTGGATTAAATTATCATCTGCATACATCTCCCAGAATTGCTGCAAAACTTCTTTTAGACTTGGAAGCCGAGGCATCCAAGTCTACCGATTTTTTATTTATTTCTTGTACGCTGTAATAGCTGCATCATGCAATGTCAGTCGCTCAGGCTGTAACTGGTGATTTGCTAACTCCATGTGATTCTCAAGGGATCGATGTCTTTGAAATGATTTCACGCAACCAGGAATAGTACAAGTAAACAGTTGCAAAGATCTTTCTTCTTCTGGTAAAACTGGCACAAGTGTTGCTGTTGATTGGTCCCTCGTCTTGGGCCCTTCTAGGATGAAGAAACAAGAAACAAATAGAAAATCGGCAGCTAATGCCTCGGCTTCCAAGTCTAGATGAAGTTTTGCAGCAATTCTGGGAGATGTATGCAGATGATGATTCAATCCAAAGATTACCAACTGGCTGGGCTTTGCGGCAAAAAAGATCTTGAAAAGCATTCACAGGAAACCAGCGCCAATATTTGCTTAAAAATTTGATGATGGGATTAAGACTCGAAGAGAGTGCGATCTAGGGAGACTGCAACTGAAATGCGAAGATTGCCTCCAATTTAAGCAATCTGTGTTTTTATCATGGCAGCAAATTGCAGGATTTGGTCGCGGGCAGTCGAAAAAGAGAACTAATTGTCCCAACTGACACTGATGAAGATGACTGCTTAGAAGATTTTTCCAACCAGACCCAAATCTAGATGATGAGGCAGATGACGTTGAAGAAACATTGATTCATTCAGAATGTTTTGACAATTGAATTTTGACGATATAAAACATAATCCTTTATGTTAGGATTTTCTACAGGTAAAAAATAATCAATAAATATAATCCAACATATATGTATGAATTTTTTGCATGCAATTAGGCAAATAGATAGTGCAAATTGTGGTGTAATGTGGCAACAAGATGAATTTTATTTTTCGAATTACAGCTCCAAAAGGAAAGTTATTTGTACGACACATGTATGATTTTTTCGACTTTGACCAATTGAGTTCATTTACCGTTTGTCAGAAATGGTCAACAAACAGTTAAGATATATGCATGATCTTTTGCAAGCACTTAGGCACATAGATGGTACAAGCTGTGGTATAATGCAGTCGCACAATGTTTTACAGTTCTGGAGTTATAGATCAAAACGTTAAATTTTTTATAGCACAAATGTATCATTTTTGAAATTTGAACACATGATTTAATTTCACGTTTGTCAAAAGTGGTCAATAACTATTCATCACATATCCTACATTTTTTACACAGAAACGGGTACATAGGTGGCACATAATGTGGTGAAATAAGGTTCGATTCTATATGACCACTCTGGACTTATGCCTAAGAAAGTAAAAATGTTGCAAGTGCAAAAATTCATGTTTTTGACTTTCATTGACTGCTGTATCCCGTGGGATGATACCGTAAACAAACTTTTTATACTTTTTGTAAAGCTCATTCAATCTTCTGTAATTTAAAAAAATCGCATCGAAAAATGTTAATTATTCTGGAAAATATTAATCAACATATGAAATTTGGCACATATTCCGATTTTTCACACTTTACACCCCTATAAGTCAGCGAAACGTCGTTTTTGTGTAAAACGGTTTTCAGATTCGGAATCAGCGTAAAAAGTTGTGTAATATATCTTAAAACAAAGAAAAATTAATTTTTTGCTTACGTAAGCCAGTGTTACAGCAAGGTGATTCTTACAGACATTGACTCTTAAATGTTCCTTACAATTGACATTATGGGAAATATAAACACCCAGATCACGAACGGAACTAATGTCATTTGAAATATTAATATTATTCAAAGGATAAAGTCTTTTAAGATTATTTTTACCAAGATGTAAAACTGCATATTTTTCCGTAGCAACAGGAAGTTGCCAATCAATAGACCAAGTATAAATATTATCCAGATCTTTTTGTATTAAATGATAATCAGAAGACTGACCAAAGATTTTAACATCATCGGTAAAAGAGGTAAATTTTACTATATTCAATCAAGTTACATATGTAGGTCATTTACATAAATTAAGAATAAAGTGGGTCTAATATAACTACCTTGGGGGACACCACTGTTAACAGACATGGAGTCAGAAAAAACTCCGTTAATACGAGCACGCTGAGACCGACCATGTATAAAGGAATTGAGCCAATTGAAAAGTAGACCTTTTATTCCAGAGCTTATATAAAGGCATAGATGACGGAATTTTTTCGAAAGTTTTGGAAAAGTCGATGTAAGCTACAACGACAGGAAACCTGTTGCTCAAAGATACCCTCCAGCTGTATTTACATTTAAATAGTTATAATTCACTAGACTTAGATTTTAGAAAACCAAACTGAGAAGAAGATAAGAGTCTGTTTGTAGTGAGAAAATAAATGATTTTTGAGTCTATCAAACTTTCCATGATTTTACTTGATGAGCAGCAAATATGAATCGGTCTGTAATTACTCACTAAGGCTGCGTCTCCTTTTTAAAGACGGGAGTTACATTGGCCGATTTCCGTAAATAAGGGATAGTACTAGTTAAAAAAGAAACATTAAAGATACTTGCTAAAGGCTCAGCGAGATAATTTCAAAGTTTTTTCAAGAAAAATCACAGAGTCCATCAGGACCAACAGAAAAAGAACCTTTTTTCGATTTAAGACCAGATGCACATTCCAAGCGTCAAAATGAATGGTTTGCAATGCAAAACCAGTCATCGAATCTAAAAGAGGAAGATGATTATTATCAACAGAAAAAACAGAAGAAAAGTAGTTATTAGACAAATTTACCTTTTCTGAAGGATCAGAAATGATTTTGTAGTCATGAAGAAGAGGTGGAAAAGAGCGATGATTATTTAACCGATTATTAACAAATTTATGAAGGCATTTTAAACTTTTATCAGAAAGAAGATTTATCTCTTCAGAAGCAGAGAAGATTTCAAAATCCAATTCTTTGCAAAAAGTTTTATATTTGATTTTTGTATCAGTCGAGTGATAAAATTTGTGTTTCTTCCAAAGCATACCTTTCTTAGATAGCATTCTTCTAATTTATTTAGGATATATACAGTTTCGTGGGCTTGGGTTGAGTTAAGGGAACAAATGCGTAAATTAAACAGTGAAGCACTCCAACAAACAAATTGTGCATATCATTTACATTAGGACAGGAATCTAAAAGATCAGGCCAAAGAAATCTGAGACAGGAGCATTAAAATCAGCTTTACGAAAGTTAACAAAAGATGATCTAGGATTTTTGACTGGCATCAAAAGACAATCGAATATAATTGAATTATGGTCACTATTAGAAAAAGGAATATCAACTTTTACGTTAAAAATTTCATCAGATGCAAATCGATTACAGTTAAAATACATGTGTTAACTACTGTAGCTAATTTTAACCTCGCTCGCGACGCCAATTGATTGAAGTGGAGGAACGGGAACTGAAGTGAACTGCCTAAAACCTGCTAGTGGGTTCCAACGTAACGCCTATAATCTCAAAGTAAGCCGGAGTACTTAATAAACCAACCAACGTTGGAGTAATAACAACCTAAGCGGGAGTGCTACCACATAGGTACATAAAACGTATAGAAAAGTACAACAACAACAACAACAACAATGAGAAATTTTATTACTAACCCCAAACTGAAAAAGTTCGAATTACCCTTTTTTGCTTACTTTTTGGCTTGTGCAGGTGCACAGAGCAGGATTTAGTCATTTGTTTTAACGTCAATGTTAGCTTTTATATCTAATTGAATAACGTTCATACACGCATTCGTTCTGATTTCGCATACCTACTTACGTTGCATATCTATATCTACTAAACATTTGCTGCGCTTCTTTTTCTAGTCAGGCCTATGTCCGTAATGTTAAACTTGATTTGAAAAAAATAAATAAATAAATTTGTTTTGTGAATTTCATCTGCCTATAAGTAAACTGGATTTCTTTTTTGCGTTGTCCCGTTTGGTAAAACATTTGACCTGACTATGGAACGGAGTGCCAAACGTTATTATAATTATGTTCTAATTGCTTTGCAAACCGAACATAAAATACTTATTTTCTCCTCAGAAAAATAAGAAAAGGCTAATGAAGGTAAATGTGTGTTTGTGTGTGTGTGTGCGTGTGTGTGTGTGTGCACGCGTGCGCGCTTTAATTGCAAGTACGGCCGTGTATCCATTAAGTTTCAAAAAATACATTTTGTCGTCACAAACGAACTTATAACCGTTTAGACAAAAATTGTACATCTACGAAGCTAATGTCATGTCTACAAGAGCACGAGGAAGAAAATAATAGCGAAGAAAATTCAATAAAAAAAACCATCGTAAATAACGTTTAAAAAAGACACGCAATAAAGGATAAACGCACAAAAATTCGCCAAGTGGCGAGGCAAAGCCCAGAGATCTGAAAAAACAATATATGTAAAAGGACAGTATACTAACGCATTAGCACACGAGACTGTGTGTAACCCCCCTGAAACCCCGTCATGCCAACCTTAGGCCATAACTATCTTCTGAGATAAATCTGAGTTTTAGTAGATTCTTAAGACTTTTTGCGCGCTTACGTGACTTTTTTTAACCCCTCTGTTTATGTCTTCAATAATTCACAAATCAAGTAAATTCGTCTTTTTTGTTCCATTGGAACATTTTTCTTTTCTGGTTCTAAGTATATTCGTCCTCTATGTTCCGTCGGACCATTTTTCTTTGCGAGTAATAATATTATTATTATCATTTTTAATTTTACTTTCAAGTTGATCTGTTCGGCTTCTTGTTGCCTAGTCCTGGCTGAATGAATTGTGCTCCTAATTCAGGTGCGACGTCAGGCACTAATGTTCTAGAGAAAATCCCACCAGTACAAAGTGTCACGGTACCTTTCTACCTGTCTATTCCTTTATCGTTCTGCTTGGAAAACGTGATTCATTTTAAAAGCTGTGATTTATTTTTTTATTCGCTTGTTAATACTTAGTTTGAATGCATCAAACAATTTCCTTTTGTAATGCATCAAATAGAAACGTAAAAACAGTAGCAATTTTTTCTGCTATTCTCGTCTGTTTTAGAACTACTCAGATCTCAAGAATTCGGTTTCTGACCATAGCCATAGGAAATGACATACCCATTTTTATCTCGTCAATTTACGTTGGGCAGGGGGAAGACGCATCCTACTTTAATCCGCCCCAGGCCCGGCCCGTGCATCAGAAAGGCCTGAGGCGAGAACAAAAACTGGGGCCTTCTTAAGAAAATTTTTCATGCAATTTTACAATGTGTATTCTCTCATTTTTACTGTATTTTATTTACGTTGCATAATCGGTGAGACAAAAGCGCTATGTTGATACACACATACCTTATAAAGGCTTCCATCTAGCTTTCAGCGCTGCAAATTTTTCAATAAGATTAGAATAATTCATCAGCTTTTCTTGTTTAGCCAAATCGCAAAGTTTCTCTAAACCCAAGGTTACCGCATATGTAGATACGTTTTGATGATCCTCAGTTTCGAGAAGCTCCTCTCTGCACCAGCTACCGTAACAGGTAAATTCAGCAAAATTCGCAATGCTATACAACAATTTGGAAAGATTTCAGCTAGTCCTTTTTTGTGGACGAATTTCGATGTATCGAGCATACTTAGGTCGGATTTCGATTCAGACACCAATTATTTTATGAAAGCGTGCTTGCATCAATGTCCATATCATTATCATCAATTAAACAGATTTACAGGTCGCTGCAGTGTTTCTCAATGTCGCTGACATTTTTTGAGCTTAATTTTCTAATAATAAATAAAAAGCCGAATTTGTCACAAAAATTTTGGAGTAAAATAAATCTTTCGCTCAAAAGTTTGAGGCTGTATCAGTTGAATGTTTGAAAAAGTCAATCGTAAACTGTTTTGTAACATCTATTCACATCGAAGGTTAAACAAAAGAAGAAAAAATTCGCTCGAAACAAAAAAGAGAATGGGGAATTTTTATCACTTATTATAGAAATTAATCAAAATTCAACACATACAATTTGACGGAACTGTAACACGTACAGCCAAAAAATGAAATTAGGTTAAAACAGTCAAAGTTATCAACACAAAAATAGGCAAATTTTCGTCGGAAGACTAAAGCCTTTCAGTAATTCAGCAAAATCTCGAAAAGTAGAAACAAAACGCAAGCATTGCATTTTAAAAGAGCAGAAACATCAAGTGGTTTAATCTACAAGAATGCTTACACAAATGTTTATGAACATGAAGAAAATATGGTTCACCGCGCGTGAAGAAATCTTCGTACACTGATGATATTTTTACTATTATGCAACTTGATGAAAAGAGCTCCATTACGTATGCGCCCTTTGCTGTCAAGTTCTGTCTGCAATTTGCCGCACTGTTTTATATCAAGCAACATTATAAAGAAAAGCAGTAGGCACCTATTGCCAAAGCTAAGCCAGGGAGGCTAAAGTTTATATTAAAAAATAAGAAAAATTTGAGGCCTTTTTTATTTTGAGGCCTGAGGCACAGGCCTCGGTCGCCTCACCCACGGGCCGGCCCTGATCCGCCCTCAAATAGCACAACTTTAGGACAAATCAATTCACAGTGCGACCACACAGCAAAGTTATAATAAACGGATTGTAGTATTGAGTTTACATCAGAATGAAATAAATTGCCCAAATTTAGATAAATTTAGGGAATAATATTCTCGACATCTTCAGGAATTATTCCAATGCCGTAGATGAATCACATAAAAGGTTTTATTTAGCGCGACTAAATTATCACCGCACACTTTGCATTTTTAGGATATAGTAATTAATGCTGCAGAGGACGTATAAAATCGCATTGTTTCGTAATTTACGATTTATATCATGTAAAAGACGCAGAGATATTCGAAAATCAGTGTACATAATTGCACAGAAAAAATTAACTTTTCAAGAGCTCCAACGAGATAAAGTATATGATGCTTAAAAGCTGCTACTGCAGTTACGATAAACCAAGACAATCGCACGTATGTCTCGACGCGTTGTCCCAATTTATGTTCCATAGTAGTTAGGCAAAGCCACTTACACAAACTAGGGACCGTTGGCGGTGGAAGCTTGGCCATCGGCCACCCTATAAGTTTAATACCATTTTTTTGAATATACGCTTAAGTCAAATGTTCTTGAAAAGATCGAAGGAACCAGCAACAAATTAACAAATCCAGTTCTGAATTTTTGCTGGAAACAGGCAAGTTGATCAAACACTACAATATTTACGGGATCACCATCCATCAATCCAATTTTGAAATATTACGTATATTCAACACTTTCACTTTTTCATCCTCATCTCGATAATGACTTGGAGGAAGGCTAATCTGGTGCAATTTCGAAGGTCACATATGCTAGCAGGGCGGACTCAAATAAAATGATTTTGACTCCACGATTATTTTTCTCATTAGAACTGTGCGAAATCTTGAATCTACACAGTGCACCATAGCCCTACAAGTATTCATGACCTGATCGCATTAGATTGGTTTTTACGGAAGCCATTATCGAAATGAGAGTGGAAACAATGTTAAATATAAGGAACAATTTTTTGCTTTTGATTGAGTTATGCAGTGATCCTGTAGAACTGTGTAGTGCTTGACCAACTTATTTATTTTTTCATAAAATTTTGAAGTTGTGTTGTTAATAAATAATTTGTCTTTTGCTACAATAAACCAAGAAAATCGCTATAGTTCATTAGTTTTGGTTAATTTCATTAATTGATTATTTTATTGAAGTAATTATAATTTTATTTGTATTTTTCTAATTAATTTATTATTATTATTATTATTATTATTATTATTATTATTATTATTGTTATTATTATTATTATTATTATTTTTATTATTATTATTATTATTATTATTATTTATTAATAGCCATTATTACTTTATCAATTGTTAATTTTTTGATTTTATTTTTTTACAATTAATATTTTTCATTCTTTATTTATTATTAATTATTAGCTTCACTTCATCAATTAAATTTTCAAATTAGAAACATTTTTTCTATCTTCAGACCGAAGTAGCTTTATCAGCAGGGAAGTTATTTTAGTTTAATGTCAAAAAACTCGCGATCGCTTAAGTGTGTTAGTTTAGTGCTATATTGAAAAATCATAATTTTAAATTTGATTTTACTACTACTTGTCGTATTATATCAACACCATATCCCTTTATAACGGTTTTAGCATCTGCTTTCTAAAATCTATTACGATTCGGCTATTAAGTGTTTAGCTTCCTTAAAGTAAAAACTTACTTTAGTCCAGATCGGACCATGGGAGGGCAGCACCGAAATTCTGGGAGGGGGAAGGGGGTGAAAAAATTTCTGGGGGAGGTTGTGAAAAAAATTTTTAAAGGTCAAAAAATGGTCTCAAAAGTGGTCGTATGGCGAAAAAACACCATTTTTCGACGTTTCTCATCGAGCACTATCCAATGGCATTAAAAATTGCTAAGAAAGCAAAAAAAAATTAAAAATCGAATTCGGGGGGGGTATTTTGATTTCTGGGGGGTATTTCAACTTCTGAGGGGGTGCATACCCCCCAAACCTCCCACGCCCACGTGTGGATAGGACCTTATTTTATGGTTATATTTTTGATATGATAAACATCATAGTAAGCTGTATATGTGCATGGGCATGAGTAGGGTTTGAGGGGTAGAGACTTCATTACGACAATCTGGTGGACTTCCAAAATTAAATTTTTGGCACGTTTTTTGCGATCCTTGCTCCATCCAGGCCCTCAAAACTTGGTCCAAGCCCATGCATGACAAGCTGAGGTTTACTCTTGATAAAATAGTCGTCTGACTGAATCAACTAATTCGTTGGACTGCTCGGCTATGAGTCGGAGCCTTTCCGGCCAGTTGAGACCACGGAGGCGTCGAAGTTTCACGACGACTGTTTCTTGAACGAATTCTTGTATAAGCACCTCGTCCTAGAGGCACAAACGACTTTTATTACTATTATTTTGATTATTATTATTATTAACATTATTATTACTATTATCATTATTATTATTATCCTTATTATTATTAATAATAATAATAATATTATTATTATTATTATTATTATTATTATTATTAGTATTATTATTATTAATATTATTATTATTATTATTATTATTATTATTATTATTTTTATTATTACTATTGTTATTATTATTATTACTATTATTATTATCATTATCATTATCATTTTATTATTATTATTATTATTATTATTATTATTATTATTATTATTATTATTGTTATTGTTATTGTTATTATCATTATAATTATTATAATTATAATTATAATTATAATTATAATTATTATTATTATTATCATTATTATTATTATTTTTATTATAATAATAATTATAATAATAATAATAATAATTATTATTATTATTATTATTACTGCTATTATTATTACTATTTTCATGATTATTATCATTACGGTTATTATTCAAATTAGTAATATTATTTGTATTATTATTATAATTCTTATCATTATGATTATTATTATCAATCATCATCATCATTATCTTCGTCATCATCATAATCATCTTAGTCATCATCATCATCACCGGACTAAAATATTCTTCACACTAAAATATTCTCTAAAGTTTACACTGATAATTTAGTTCAGTTCTAAAGCGTTGCGAGCACACGTGGGCGTGGAGGGTTCCGGGTTATGCACCCCCAGAAGTTGAAATACCCCCCCTAGAATTTATTTTTGAAATTTTTTTTGCTTTTTTAGCGGTTTTTTGATGCCATTAAATAGTGCTCGATGAGAAACGTCGAAAAATTGTGTTTTTTCACCATACGACCACTTTTAAAAGCATTCTTTGACCTATAAAAATTTTTTCACCCCGCAGAAATTTTTTCACCCCCCAGAATTTCAGTGCTGCCCACCTATGGTTGCGAAGGCTTAATTTCTTTTCAAAATGTGATTTATAAGGTCACATTTACGAATCTGACTGTTAGTCTTCTCTACACCCATTTATTGTTTAATGTTTAGTTTTAATGCGTCAAGTTTACTCTACAAATTCATTTTACTGCCAGAACTTTGGGAAAGGTGAATTTGCTCAAAATATATCCTGAACGGTCAGGTTTACGAATCTGACTCTATTTTTTCTGCACTCAGTTGTTGTGCAAAGTTTACACTGAAAATTGAATTTAGTTTTAGACCGTTGCATAAGCTTAATTTGTTTCAAAGTGTTTCACTTATCACCAGAATTACGAATCTGAGCGTTAGTGTCTTTTACAAACAATAATTGCGTAAAGTTTATGCTGAAAACCTTAGATCTGTTCAAATAACGTAAGGTTGTTTTGGTTTAAAAAGGTAATGCTGATGTTGAGAAGAATATTGTTTTCTGCCGCGTTCTTGTACTGCTGTTATAATTGTGGCATACTAACGTATGTACTAATTGATTTATGTACTCAAATAATCATGCTAATTAAAAGAAGGGTACCAGCCAAGAAAAATGCTCCAATGGAAAGAGGACAAATATACTCGTAATATCGCATCATCGCATCATTAAGGACATAAAAAGAGGGGACTAAGGAAAAGTTACATATGCCTGCAAAGGCTGTAAGAATTAACCAAAAATAAGACGCGCTAAAAAAAACAAAAAATCGAAGTATATTCTATTGCGCCTAAAAAACGGTCCCCACATCCTATTCATTATTTTATCAATATCAAATTTTTCTTTTTATATTTAACAAATATTTAGCTAGTCGTCAATGGCTCCTTAAATAGATTATGACAAGTAAACCAACATGTTAACAGCTATCTCACAGCAATGCTTGCCATGCTAGCGTAAGAATGCATATATGTCGTTATTTTATTAATGATCGCGTCCTATTTTAGGAATAAGCTGTCCATGTTAATTATTTTTATGCCGGATGTGCAACTCCGTTCTGTATTCCGCAGAATATACTTTGATTTTTAGCATTTCACGAGTCTTATTTTCAGTAGCCTTACAACTTTCATAGGTATAAAAGGTCATTTTTCCCTAGTCGCCTCCTTTGATGTCCTTAATGATGCTTAATCATAGGTGGCACGAGCAACACTGAGACATTTCTGAGAAGTGTGTTTTTTAAAGATAAATAATGAAAAACTCGATAGAGGTTTTTTCATGTTTATATACATCAAATACCGAGTTTTGTAATGAGCGTGAATAGTTTTGGCGCGACCTTATGACAAATACAAATCTGTTACAATTTTATCGGAGAGCTTTAATTTAATAATATAGAAATGTAGAGAATAAAATTGATAGCAATCTTTTTTCAATTTTGCATAAGTTTCTGAGAGTGAGTGTAGTGTAAAACTTTATGAGTGTGAAGACAAATTTCGGTCGCGTTTTTATTCTTTATGTCTGCTAACAACTCAGGTTATGAGTCCGAACATGTTTCTGATAGAAATGCACCGTGGTGAAGTTGTGAAGTTTTGAATCAGGGGCGTCGCGTCACACGTTTTTCATCTTTTTACAGCAAATTGTGTTTATTAGCATCAATATTTAGGTTTCTCGGGAAGTATTAAGTCAAAAATCGGAGTATAGACGTGTTTCTGTGTTTTTTTGTGCCAACTTCTCCGCTTATAAATCTGGACTTGATTGCAAGTCAAAAAAGTACCAAAAATTAAACGTCATACGTCAGTCGAGCGCGATTGTTTATACTTGCATTGTTGTATAGTGCTTTACAACTGACATTTCTTTATCTCTAGAATATTTAAAGAAATAATTTTTTAATAAATATTGATCGCGATTTCAGAATTACGAATCCATCTAAAGTGTTCTTACACTAAATGGTTGTTTAAAGTGTACACTGAAAATTTAATCCGGTCCTAGAGCATTGCAGTAGTTAAATTTTTTCAACATGTTATATGTAACGTCAGGAATACGAATCTGTCTGTTTGTTTGCTCTAAATTTGTGGTTATGTGAAGTTAAAGTTGATGATATTTATTTACTAGCAAAGAAAAATGCTCCGATGGAACAAAAAAGGATTGAGAATTATCGAGGATGTAAAAGGAGGGGACTAGGAAAAATCTCCCTATGTTATATGCCAAAAATCGCAAAATATGTTAAAAACCAGACTTTCTCTAAACAATGCAAAAAATCTAAGTATATTCTGCGGCTTTTGAAAAATGTAAGTTTAGTAAACAATTGTTGTAGACATGTGTAAAAGAGTATCTACATAAGGTCTGTTGCACGTCAGCTTCCGTGTTTCCTTACTGCTTTGAACCAACAATATCATCGATTGTCTTCAATGCATCGATATGTACTATTTCATTCAATTCGCTTAGCTACTGCATTGCTAATTCGCTGCTTTTTTCAATCAATTCTTTAGTAAATAGTTTATTTCTATTAGGAGGCCGCAGAATATACTTCGATTTTTTGCATTGTTTAGAGAAAGTCTGGTTTTTAACATATTTTGCGATTTTTGGCATATGACATATGGAGATTTTTCCTAGTCCCCTCCTTTTACATCCTCGATAATTCTCAATCCCAAGTATATTCCCCTTTTTTGTTCCATCGGAGCATTTTTCTTTGCTAGTACCCTACTTTTAATTAGCAAGATTTGGAAATATAATACTAGATTTCATTTACAGTGCGGTTCTTCTAATAATTGAATGGTTTAAACTTTACAAAACTACTAGTCGTAGAAGAAACAAACATTCTGATTAGTAATTCATATGTTACGTAGAACATCCTGTAAAGAAAAATGCTTCCAAAACTTTCTAGTGCTTAACCTAATTTACATTTTAAACTTTACACAAGAGTGTAAAGAATTTTAGTGGAATTAATAATTTCGATATTGCTCTGATATAACGATCAGCATTTATTAAGAAACGAAACCTCTATAATGTTCTAAGAACAAATTAACATTAGGTCTTAATCAATTTACACTACTCTTAATGCGCCCCTAGCAGACGTATCACATCTGTTTCCATATATATTTTACGACTTTAGGGAAAAAATAAGTTACCGTGAGGCTCTAGAATGGAGCTTATTATATAGTGTAAACTTTAAACTAGCAACGAGTGTAAAGAAGATTTTAGTCGGATTTGTAAATTCGATATTACTCGGATAATACGATCAACATTCATGAAAAAAATTACATCTCCATAACGCTTAAAGGACAAATAGACACAGATGTAAACCACTTTACATCACTGTTGAGTGTAAACAAACGCGCCCAGCTGACGTCCCATATTTCATTCCCTGTAAATTTTTAGATCTCAGGAAAAAATTTCGGTTTTTGCAATGCTCTAGAACAAAGGCTAACATGCAGTGTAAACTTTACACAACCGCCTAGTGTAAAGAGGATTTTATTTCGATTTGTAAATCTGATATTACTCGGATATTATTACCAACATTTATGAAAAAATTGCATGTCTACAATGGTCTGAGGACAAATAAAAAATGAGTGTAAACTACTTTACATCACTGTTAGATGTAAACAAACGCGCCTACGTGACGTCTCACATTTGATTCTTTGAAAATTTCCAGACTCCAGGAAAAAATTAGGTTTCTGGAACGCTCAAAAATGAAGATAAATACATATGTAGTGTAAACTTCATGTAAATACCTAGTGTAAAGAAGATTTTGGTCAGATTTGTGATTTTGATATTGTTCCGATATTACGATTAATATTTATGAAAAAAATTAAGTCTCCATATTGTTCTATGGGCAAACTAACAATAGGTGTAAACCACTTTACAACACTGTAGAGTGTAAACATATGCGCCAGACTGGCATATCAAATTTGGTTCCTGGTCCATTTCTAGACTTGATAAACGTGTCCCTGACTCGTAACCGAAGAAGCAGGCAGAAAAAACAAGACAGAAACGCATTTAAAACACCAAATTTTTGACTTTACACTCGCTAAATATTAATGTATAGACAATTTGCTTTGACATGCACCCGATATAAAGCACTTTATTTTTATTCTATTGGACTTATCCCGACTTCTGGACGGAGAAAGTGGCGAACAAAAAACGCAACAAAAACGTATTTTCTATCATTTAGAACACTGTAAACTTTAAAATTCCGTACCTAACTCCCCATTGAGTTTAAAGAAATTCGGTTTAGTACAATTTGTAGCTTTTAAATCGTAGTACATTCCTGTGTGCCAAAATTCTGTTGCAAAAATTATTTGGTATGATTTATTAATCAAACTTCGGAAAAAACGTGTTTTTCGCCCATTTTTTACCTCTTCCTCCGAACTTTACACCCCATAAATAACTCAATATTGCGTTTTTTTAAATGCGGTTTGCTGCGATGTTTAGCCCCTGTGAGGCACTTTATTAATGCTGTCTTCGATTTGCACTGACTCATAAGCGGAAAAATTTGGCAGAGAAATCTTAGTTAAAATCCATTTTTCTACACCATTCACTAGAGTGTAAACTTTAAACCCCAGGATCTAACTCACCATAGAGCATAGAAGACTTTGCTTATATGCAGAATGTAGCCCTTGATCCGCTCTACATTTCTGTCAGAAAACATTTTAAAAACCTCATAAGCGGAGTTAGTATCGGACATAGGAAGGTTGAAAACTCGACCAAAATGTGCTTTTTCACCCCCAGATTTTCGCACTCTTTACACTGCCGTTCGATAAATAATGCGAATTTCAAAAAACAAAAAAAAATCATCTGTAGAATTCATCCCTCTATTATCCTATTCTGTTCAATCCTTCGAGTCATCAATACTCAGTTGTCCACATGCCGCAGTAAAAAGGTCCCAAAATTTGTCCTATGTTATAACGTTACACAAAAACTTTACACCTTCTTTACACAGTCAATTTTGAGTTTCAAGAAAAACAAAAAAACATGGGCAGCGAATTTTTTTATTATCTTTCCTTTAAAAAAAACTGCACCTTCCAGAAGTGTCCCGTTATAGCTGTAGGGGGGGGTGCACAGGTGTTAGGGGTGTCCAAGTATATTATAGGTACGCGCTAACGCGCTACCTAAGATTGTTAAGTTGTAGTTTGCATTGTTGATTTATTTTACTTCTAGAGCGTCGCAAAAAGTCAATTTTTACAGGTATCTTCCATAAGGTCAGAATCACGTTTCTAATTTTACATTCTCTTTACAACCTGTAGTTGTGATAAGTTTACACTAATACTTAATTCTCCAAGCAACTCAAAAATCAAAGTTTATTCTGTGGCTTCTGAAAAAGAAAGGTGTCCTTCCTCTCGATATAATTTTCACTGGTGTTTGACGAACAGCTTGGAAGGAAAGCTTGATCTGTGTAGAGTAAGCGATTTTGCTTGAGATCAGTACCACATTTTCATGACAATATTTAATCAATACTCAGTTAGAAGGCTAAACAGATAAATTATGGTGTTAGTAACATGATGTTTATCATGGCTCTGTAGTTACACATGTAATGCAAGCATGATCAGATAATATAGGTAATTACACTTTATCGCATCGGCATTTAATACGCCATTAAAATTTTCAGCCTATCGTTATGAACTATTGCATTTATTTGCACGGTTTTCTCGCTCATTCTTCTTGCGCCAAGAGTATCCTAAATTCTTTATAGCTAACCTGTTTGTGCATTTTTAGTGCATTACAGCACTCCAATACATTCGCAACAGCGATTGTTCAAACTTGTATTCAGTTGAGCTTAATAAAAAGAACAATTAGTCGTTTTCTTCCATCAGATTGATTGGTTTGGTGTCTAAAGAATAAAGTATTGTGTTGTTTATTCCTGGAAGTATTCCCACAACCATACTTTGGCAGCAAGAAAATTCTTGGGGTCCGGTTTGGTGAAATCGCAACAATTGTAGGGCCTGCAGTAATCTTTGAAGGTTTATCAGATTTTTGGTGTGCAACTCCCTTGAAACCCCGTCAAGCCAACTTTAGGCCATAACTATCTTCTGAGACTGCAGGATGTAATTCGATTTTTGTGTTGCTAAGACAAATCCAATTTTTAGCAGATTTTAAGATTTTTTGCGCGATTTTTAGCAGATTTTAAGATTTTTTGCTAGCTTAGGTAAGTTTTCCTAGCCCCTTCTTTTATGTCTTTAATAATCCTCAATTCCATTTATATTCGTTTTTTTTTGTTCCATCGAAGCCTTTTTCTTTGCAAGTAATAATATTATTATCGCTTTTAATATTACTTCAAAGTTGAACCGTTCGGCCTGTTGTTGCTCTTCTTCTGACTCAATGACTTGTGGTTCTGGTTCAGGCGCAACGTCAGGCATGAATGTTCTAAAGGAAAATCCCATTAGTACAAGGTGTCAGGGTACTTTTCTACCTGTCTATTCCTTAAGCGTTCTGCTTGGAAGACGTGTTTCATTTTCAAAGCCGTGTTTTATTTTTTTATTTCCTTCTTAATATTTAGTTTCGATTCATCAAACAATTTCGTTTCGCAATGCATCAATGGAAACATAAAAACGGTAGCAATGTTCTCTGCTATTCTTGTCCGTTTTAGAACTACCCAGATCTTCAAAATTTGGGTTCTGCTCATAGCCATAAGAAATGACATACCCATTTTTATCTCGTCAATCTACGTTGGGCCGGGGGGGGTGACGCCTACCCCTTAAATCCGCCCTCAAATAGCACAACCTTAGGACAAGTTAGTTCACATTACGACCATGCAGTAAAATTATAATAAACAGATCGTAGTATTGAGTTTACATCAGAAAGAAATAAATTGCCCAAATTGAGATAAATATAGGAAATAATATTCTCGACATCATCAGTAATTATTTCAATGATGTAGAAGAATCACATAAAAGGTTTTATTTTGCGCGACTAAATGATCATTGCACACTTTGTATTTTTAGTCTGTAGCAATTAATGCTGCAGAAACTGAATAAAATCGCATTGATTCGTAATTTACGAGTAATATCATGTAAAAAACGCAGAGATTTTCGGAGATCACTGTACATAATTGCACAGAAAAAGTAACGTTTTAACGATTGTGTCTCAAGAGCCCCACCAGTCCCAACAGCCCCACCGTCCCAACAGCCCCGCCAAAATCCCAACAGCCCCACCAGTGCCAACAGCCCCACCGTCCCAACATCCCCACCAATAATCCCAACAACCCCACCAATAATCCCAACAGCCCCACCAATCCCAAGAGCCCACCGTCCCATCAACCCCACCGTCCCAACAGCCCCACCGTCCCAACAGCCCCACCAATAATCCCAAGAGCCCCACTAGTCCCAACAGCCCCAACCAATCCCAACAGCCCCACCGTCCCAACAACCCCACCATCCCAACAACTCCACCGTCCCAACAGCCCCACCAATAATCCCAACAGCCCACTAGTCCCAAGAGCCCCACCAATCTCAGCAGTTCCATCGTTCCAGCAGTCCTACCGTTCCAACAGTCGCACTGTCCCAACCACACATAAGCTTGGGGGAGGGGATGTTAAGAGTTTAACTCCCTTAAACCCCAAATTATGGTAGACCCCCAGAATTCTATGTTTAGCACTTTACCCGACCAGACTTCTCGCTGCCAATTTTGCTTGCTACTACCCCACTGTTATAATCATGGATTCATAGCTGCACGGAACGATCGGTCTGGAGAAGGAGCTTTGAGCCAAAAATGACCCCAAAACTGGCATGAATGTTAAAATAGCGTAAAAACTACGCTAATCCACATTTTCTGGATATAAAGCAGATTAGCGTGAAAGTTTTGATTTCTATTGAATTTTAACACTTCACATCAATCTATGCATGCAATATGCAGCTACATTTGGGCAGTACATACTTCCCTACCTAAATTGTACGTACATGCTGTTCTTTTATGATCAAACGGAGCCCGTATAAATACAATAATTCAAAAGTACATCCGCCAAACGCACTTCTCGCATAATAGCAATGGCAGTAATGGTGGGGCTGTTGGGATTATTGGTGGGGCTGTTGGGACGGTGGGGCTGTTGGGACGGTGGGCTGTTGGGACGGTGGGGTTGTTGGGACGGCGGGGCTGTTGGGATTGGTGGGGCTGTTGGGATTGGTGGGGCTGTTGGGATTGGTGGGGCTGTTGGGATTATTGATGGGGCTGTTGGGACGGTGTGGCTGTTGGGATTGGTGGGGCTGTTGAGATTTTTGGTGGGGCTATTAGACGGTGGGGCTGTTGGGACGGTGGGGCTGTTGGGACGGTGGGGCTGTTGGGACGGTGGGGCTGTTGGGACTAGTGGGGATGTTGGGACGGGTGGGGCTGTTGGGATTATTGGTGGGACTGTTGGGACGGTGGGGCTGTTGGGACGGTGGGGTTGTTGGGACGGCGGGGCTGTTGGGATTGGTGGGGCTGTTGAGATTCGTGGGGCTGTTGGGACTGGTGGGGCTGTTGGGACTGGTGGGGCTGTTGGGACGGGTGGGGCTGTTGGGATTATTGGTGGGACTGTTGGGACGGTGGGGCTGCTGGGACGGTGGAGTTGTTGGGACGGCGGGGCTGTTGGGATTGGTGGGGCTGTTGGGATTGGTGGGGCTGTTGGGATTGGTGGGGCTGTTGGGATTGGTGGGGCTCTTGAGACATCACCGTTTTAACAACCCTAACGAATTAAAGTATATCATGCATAAAAGCTGCTATTGCAGTTACAATAAACCAAGACAATCGCACGTGTGTCTCGACGCGTTATCCAAATTTTATGTTCCATAGTATTTAGGCAAAGTCACTTACACAAACTAGGGACCGTAAGCGGCGGGAGCTTGGCCACCGGCCACCCTATAAGTTGAATACCATTTTTTAAATATACGTTTAAGTCAAATGTTCTTGAAAAGATCAAAAGAATCAGCACCAAATTAACAAAAACAGGAAACAGGCAAGTTGATCAACCACTTCACTATTTACGGAATCACCATCCATCAATTAAATTTTGAAGTATTCCTTATATCCGACCCTTTGTCATTCTCATCTCAATAATGACTTGAAGGAAGGCTAATCTCATACAATTTTGAAGGTCACGTATGCTAGGAGGGCGGATTCAAATCAAATGAAGGATCTCATAGAGCTAAATCAAACAAGAATGTCGTTCATCTCATTTGACTCCATGATTATTTTTCTCGTAAGAACTGAGCAAAATCCTTAATCTCCACTGTGCACCATAGCCCTACATGTATTCCTGACCTGATCGCATTAGACTGGTTTTACGAAAGCCACCAGACGAAATGAGAGTGGAAACAATGTTCAATAAAAGGAACGATTTTTTGCTTTTGATTGAGTTATGCAGTGATCCCGTAGAACTAGTGTAATGCTTGACCAACTTATTTGTTTTTTCATAAAATTTTGAAGTTAGTTTGTTGAATAAATAATCCGTCTTTTGTCATATTTTATTTTTAGGTCGTTTATTAGTTATTAGTCTATAGTTTTTAAATTTTTAATTTACTTAAATGATTAATCATTTTATTTGGGTAATTATTATTTCATTTGTATTAATACTTATTTATTTATTATTCTTATTTATTATAATTAGCCATTATTAGTTAATCACTTTTTAATTTTTTGATTGAACTTTTTATAATTAATATTTTTATTTATTTGTTTATTATTAATTATCAGCTTCATTTCATCAACATTGCTTTCTAGTTAAATTTTTAAATTTGAAACATTTTTCTATTCTCAGACCGAAGTGGCTTAACCAGCAGAAGTTTAACATCAAAAACTCGCGATCGCTTAACTGTGTAAGTTTAGTGCTTCATTAAGAAATCACGTTTTTTAATTAGATTTTACTACTACTTATCACATGATATCAAAAGCATTTCCCTTTATAATGGTTTCAGCATCTGCTTTCTAAAATCTATTACTAATCGGCTATTAAGTGTTTAGCTTCTTGAAAGCGAAAACTCACTTAGGTCCAGATAGGACCTTATTTTAAGGTTATGTTTTTGATATGATAACCATCATAGTAAGCTGTATATGTGCATGGGAATGAGTAGGGTTTGAAGGGTAGAGACCACACCAGGGCGTGGGGGTTTGGGGGGTATGCATTCACCCTTCTTCCCGAAGAAATCAAAATACCACCCCCCAGAAATCAAAATAACCCCAGAATTCAGTTTTTGAAAATTTTTTTTCAGTTTTTTTTCCGAAATTTGTTGATTCTAATGGATAGTACCACACGTGGGCGTGGGGGAAGGTTTGGGGGTATGCATCCCCCCTTAAGTTGAAATACCACCCCCCCCCAAATTCAATTTTTTTAAATTTTTTTTGCTTTTTCAGCGATTTTTTGATGCCATTGGATAGTGCTCAATAAAAACGTCGAAAAATTGTTCGCCATACCACCATTTTTAAGGCCATTTTTTGACCTTTGAAAAATCTTGTCCCCCAGAATTCACTTGCTGCCCACGTATGGTAGAGACTTCTTTACGACAATCAGTTGGACTTCCAAAATTAGGTTTTCGGCACGTTTGTTGCGATATTGCCCCGTCCAGGCCCTCAAAACTTGGTCAATGCTCATGCAAGACAAGCCGAGGTTTACTCGGGATAAAATGGTCGTCTGACTAAATCGAGCAATTCGTACGAAAGTCTGGCCATAATTTCGTGCCTTTCTGGCCAGCTCAGCCCACGAAGGCGTCGAAGCTTTACCATGACTGTTTCTTGAACGATCACTTGTATTAGCACTTCGTCCTAGAGGCACAAACGAAACGACTATTATTATTATTATTATTATTATTATTATTATTATTATTATTATTATTATTATTATTATTATTATTATTATTATAATGATTTTTAGTATTTTTATCATTATTAATATTATTGTTATTATTATTATTATTATTAATATTATTATTATTATTATTATTATTATTATTATTATTATTATTATTATTATTATTATTATTATTATTATTATTATCATTATTATTATTATTATTTATTATTATTGATATCAATATTACTATGATTATTATTATTATTATTATTAATATTATTCTTATAATAATAATAATAATAATACTTATTATTATTATTATTATTATTATTATTATTATTAGTAGTAGTAGTATTAGTATTAGTAATATTATTAGTATTATTATTATAATTGTTATCATTATAATTTTATTATCAATAATAATAATAATAATAATCATCATCATCAGCATCATCACCCGACTGAAATATTCTTTACACTAGAATATTCATTAAACTTTACACTGAAAATTTAGTTCAGTTCTAGTGTTGCAATTTTTTCAAAATGTGATATGCAACGTCACATTTACGAATCTGACTGTTAGTCTTCTCTACAACCAGTAATTCTTTAATGTTTGCACTATATATTCGTTTTTGATGCGTAAAGTTTACAATACAAATTCATTTTACTGCCAGAGCTTTGGAAACGGTAAATTTTCTCAAAATATGTCCCGAACGGTTAGGTTTACGAATCTAACTATATGTTTTCTTTGCACTTATTTGTTGTGCAAAGTTTACACTTAAAATTAAATTTAGTTTTAGAGCGTTGCATAAGCTTAATTTGTTTCAAACTCTTTCGTGTAACGTCAGGATTACGAATCTGAGCGTAAGTGTCTTTTACACCCAATAAATTGCATAACATTTATGCTAAAAACCGTTGATCTGCTCAAATAAGGTAAGATTGTTTTGCTTGAAAAAGATAATGCTGATGTTGAGAACAATATTGTTTTCCGCCGCGTTCTTGTACTGCTGTCATAATTGTGGCATATTACCGTTTTTATTAACTCAGTGATTTACTGAGATCACGCTAAATAAAAGAAGGGTACTAGCGAAGAAAAAAGCTCCAATGAAACAAACAGGACAAATATATTCGGAATATCGCATCACCGCATCATTAAGGACATAAAAGGAGGGGACTAGGGGACAGTTACTTATGTATGCATGTGAAAGCTGTAAGAATTGCCTAAAAATAAGACTTCCGCTAAAATAAGCAAAAAATTGAAGTATATTTTACGGCGCCTAAAAAAGCGTACTTCACAACCGATTTAGTTTCTTATCAATATCAAATTTGTCTTTCAATATCTAACCAAATATTTAGTCTATCGTCAATGGCTCCATAAATGAATTAGCGTAAGAGTGCACATCATGTCGTTATTTTATTAATGATTGCGTCCTCTTTTGGGAATAAGCGGTCCATATTAATTGTTTTTATGTCGGATGTACAACTATGTTCTGCATGCCGCAGAATATACTTTGATTTTTAGCATTTTACGAGTCTTATTTTCAGTAGATTCTTAAAACTTTCACAGGTATACAAAGGTCATTATTCCCTAGTCTCCTCCTTTAATGTCCTTAATTATGCGTAATCATAGGTAGCACAAGCAACACTAAGACATTTTTGAGAAGTGCGGTTTTTTTAATGATAGATAATAAAAAAACTCGATAGAGGTTTTTCCAAGTTTATATAATACACCAAATACCGAGTTTTGTAATGAGCGTGAATAGTTTTGGCGTGACCTTATGACAAATACAAATCTGTGACGATTTTATCGGTGAGCTTGTAAACTCTTAGCATGAGTGCATCATACAATTTAATAATATAGAAAATGCAAAGAATTAAATTCTCTAGATGGCAATCTTTATTTTTTTCAAATTTGCATTAGTTTTCGAGGGTGAGTGTAGGGAGTGTAAAAATCTGTGAGTGTAAAGACAGATTTTGGTCGGATTTTCGTCTTCTTTGTGTCTGCCAACAACTCAGGTTATGAGTCCCGAAATGTTTCTGATAGAAATGCGCTGTGATGAGGGTGTGAAGTTTTAAATCAGAGCTGCCATATATTGAGCAAAAAGGCATGTTTTTTCCTCTTTTTACAGCAAATTGTGTTTATTAATGTCAATATTTAGGTTTTTCGGCAGGTCTTAAGTAAAAATCGGAGTGTAAACGTGTTTCTGTGTTTTTTTGTGCCAACTTCTCCGTTTAACTTCTCCGGTTATAAATCTGGACTTTATCGCACGTCAAAAAAGTACCGAATTTTAAACGTCATGCGTCAGTTAAGCGCGATAATTTACACTTATTGTTGTATAGTGATTTACATCTGATATTTCTTTGTCTCTAAACCATTTGAAGAAATATATTTTTCATAAATATTGATCGTAATATCAGAATTACGAATCCATCTAAAGTCTTCTTTACACTGAATGGTTGTTTAACGTTTACACTGATAATTAATTTTGGTTCCAGAGCGTTGCGGAAATTAAATTTTTTTCAAAATGTTCTATGTAACGTCAGAATTACGAATCTGGCTGTTGGTTTCCTCTAAATTTGTGGTTATATGAATTTAAAGTTTAAGTTATTCATTTATTGTTGATGTGTAGTTTACATTATTAATTTATTTTACTTCTATAGCGTCACAAAAAGTTAATTTTTTCATATATCTTCCATAAGGTCAGAATCACTATTCTAACTTTACGTTTTCTTTACAACCTGTAGTTGTGATAAGTTTACACTAATACTTAATTTTAGTTCCAGAGCGTTGCATGAGCTCGATATTTCACAAAGGCATCTATATGCGCAAAAATCATAAGAATCTGCTGAATATTAGATTTCTCTAAGCAAATCAAAAATCAAGGTATATTCTGCGGCTTCCGAAAAAGTAAGGTTTCCTCTCGAAATAATTTTCAATAGTGTTTGGAAGGAAAGCTTGACCTGTGTAGAGTAACCGATTGTGCTTGAGATCAATATCACATTTTCATGACAATATTTAATCGATATTTAATTAGAAGGCTTAATAGATGAATTATGGTGTTTGTAACATGGTATTTATCATGGCTCTGTAGTCGCACATGTAATCTTAGCATGATGAGACAATATAGGTAGGAACTCTTTCTCGAATTGACATTTTACATACATACGCTATTAAAATTTTCAGCCTATCATCATTAGCTATTGCATTTATTTGCACAGTTATCTTGCTCATTCTTCTTGCGCCGTGTGTGTCCTAAATTCATTATTGCTAACCTGTTTGTGCATGTTTAGTGCCTTACAGCGCCTCAATACATTTGCAACAGCGGTCGTTCGGACTTGTATTAAGTTGAGGCTTACTGAAAAGAATAATTTGTCCTTTTCTATCATCAGATTGATTAGTTTGATGTTTAAAGAATAAAGTATTGTGTTATTCATTTCTCAAAGTGTGGCCACAACCATACTTGGGCTGCAAAAACATTATTGGTGTCTGATTAGGTGAAATCACAAAAATTGTAACTAAAAATGGAATTCTGGGGGCCTACAGTAATCTTTGGGGTCATCAGCATTTGGGGGAAGGGGTTTAACCCCCCTGAAACCCTGTCACACCAACCTTAGGCCATATCTATCTTCCGGTTCAAAACGTTTCGGCGCCATACTCTTTGAAATATTAATTATTAATAGAAGCGACTGTACACTATATAAGAGTTTTGAAAAAAATGAGCTTGCTAAGCGAGAGTTGTAAACTAAGAGAAACTTAAAGTTTAAAACATACCATTAAATTATGAAGAGAATTATAAAAGATTTTGAACTATAAGAAAATGAAATAGGTGGGATTTAGTAAATTAAAACAAATTTAGAGGATATGATGAAACGTTATTGTTGAGAATAGGACGATCACGTGCTATGTATAATGACTCCTTGATTAAAAGATCAAAAGAGTTGGATGCTCGACTAATAACCTTGAAGCAATCTGATGTAATTGAATGATTGCTATTTGAGATATGTTTGTGAATAGCAGATAAGCTATCACTCTGAATTGGCTTCCCTGTAGCAAATGAGATGCCAGTATGCTCTGCAATTCTACTCCCAAAATGTTGGCGAGTTTCGCCAATGTAACTAGCCATACAGCTAGAACACGTATACTTATATACTAAATTTAAGAGTAGCTTAGCAGGTACAGCATCCTTGTTCTTGAAAAACCGGCTTATACACATGACAGGTTTGTAAACAAACCTTACTCTAATCTGAGGGTAAAATGCAGATATAAGCTTTAGAATTCTGCTGCGTACATTGTAGCCATGCAAACCAGTGTAAGGCAAAACAAGAGAATAGCATAAATTATCACACCCAAGTTTTATTTCATCACTCTTGTCATAAAGTCGGATATGACCTAATCAATCAAGCCAAGGGGATACTCATTTTGCAGTAGAGTCTACTTCAGCTTGTCAATATCAGAGACAAAAGTCTGATATGAGTTACAAAACATGTAAATGCGACTCACAAGTGTCCTTATTAAACCAACTTTATAGGCAGAAGAATGAAGCTAGACAATTTTGCATAAAGGCCAGAAAATGTAGGTTTCTGATATGATGATGTCACAATATCATCGGACTTCCTTTCAACAAGAACATCAAGGAAATTTAATTTCTTGTCACATTCAGTTTCAAATGTGAACTTCATATTAGGATGTTGCTGATTCATGTAATCACAGAACTTTGTAGGCTGATTTCTGTCAGAAAACACTACAAATGTGTCATCAACATAACGTACATAAAACTTGGGTCTGATCTTTATATCATAGTCTCTGAGCTACTTTGTTTCATGATAGCTCAAGAAAATGTTAGGCAAGAACTGGGCCAAGCGGATTACACATAGCAACACCATCTATCTGTTGATAGATTTTACCATTGCACGCAAAGTAACACTCTTTGACTGCAAGTTCTAGAAGCAGTTTGAATTGATGACGATTCATGTTATTTACTAACATGACATTCTGATCATCGAATAGTTTCATAATACATATGTCAATGGTGTCTCATTGAGTGGAATATTAGTGAACAAGCTTTGAACATCAAGACTAGCCATAAAATGATGGCTTTTGAATGTAAAAGCCTTAAGTCTTGTCAGAAAACTAACAGTGTCACATAAAGTGTATTCATTTGTACTTATGTCTTGTAGGATCGTGACAAAATACTTAGCCAACTTATAAGTTGGAGTGTTGATGGCTGACAAGATAGGTCTTAGAGGAACATCTCTTTTATGGGTCTTAGGCAAGCCATATAGCCTGCCATAACTGCATCCTACAGGATTTATATGTACTTTTATACACATCAGCAGATAGTCCATTCTGCTTATGAAACTTCAGTATACGGGCTGATATGCGTTTCTCAACTGAGCATATAAACTGACAAGGATTACAGTCAATGACTCTAAACTTTGAGATATCATTCAAGACATCATTCAACTTCCTAATGTAGTCATTATTGTTCAAAATTACAACTTGGTTACCCTTATCTGCCTTTAGGACAATGATATTCTTGTCTTTTGACAGATTTCTGAGGATTTCATAGTCACGCTTTGATAGATTATCACAATGCTTCTTCATTTGCATTTTTACATTATCACAGTTGAAGGCAGTTTGTTTATTGAGAAACCCATCAGTTTCTCAAAAGGCAGCAAATAATCACCATACTCAATCTTCCTAGGTGTAATAGAGTACTTCATACCATAAGACAAGACAAGATTTTCATGAGCTGTCAAAACTCGGTTACTAAAATTAACCACAACCTTGTCAGGATTGATACTATTAACACTTTTATGCATAAGCAAATCTTTTACCTTCTTGCTATGCAACTGTCTAACATGGTTGAGAGATTTAGACACATTGCGTCTAATGTATGTTTTTGATACCTGAGAATCCAGCCAGGATACTCTTGAATCAAACAAGGTTATCGGTGCCTTCAAATCTCTTATGACTCTTTCGACCTCTTTGACTTTACCTTTCAATTCCTCATTAAGCAGAAGCCTCTGGCATGTTATGTAACACTTAGAACGCATAAGCATCCTATTAGAAACCTTGAAAGCCAGAAATTTAGGAAGCAAATCATTATCAATGCATTCCTTAAGAAATGCAACATCCAACTGAAGCTTATTATAGCGAAGTTGAAGCTTCTCAACTTTTCTCAAAGGTAACACAACTCCATGATCATACTTATTCTTCAAATATGTGAATATATTTAGCTTTAAACGAATTTTGAAAAGAAAAGCAAGAATAAAGAAAAACTTTTTAAGTCTAAAACTCACCAGGCCCTCCAACCTGCCCTTACCTCCACCCATCCTAGATGTTGTAGCAGTAGTAGAAGTTATCTGACTAGCTGAAGTTGTTTGATTGGCAGGCGATTTTCTCACATTATGCCTCACTTGACCAAAAACATTCGGAAAATCGACTTCAGTAGCAGAGGGGAAGCAATCTGACCAACCAAGGCTCCTGGAGTAGGTTGTGATTCGCTCCCATTGTTCGTCCATTGTTTCTCGGCTCTACCAAATTTAGCTGATGTTTCGACCAAAGCTTTGGCCATCTTCAGAGCATAATAGTAGAAGCGACTGTTCACTATGTAAGAGTTGAAAAAATGAGCTTGCTAAGCGAGAGTTGTAAACCAAGAGAAACTTAAAGTTCAAAACATACCATTAAATTATGAAGAGAATTATAAAAGATTTAAAACTATAAGAAAATTAAATAGGTGGGATTTAGTAAATTAAAACAAATTTAGATGATATGATGAAACGTTATTGTTGAGAATAGGACGATCACGTGCTATGTATAATGACTCCTTGATTAAAAGATCAAAAGAGTTGGATGCTCGACTAATAACCTTGAAGCAATCTGATGTAATTGAATGATTGCTATTTGAGATATGTTTGTGAATAGCAGATAAGCTATCACCCTGAATTGGCTTCCCTGTAGCAAATGAGATGCCAGTATGCTCTGCAATTCTAGTCCCAAAATGTTGGCGAGTTTCGCCAATGTAACTAGCCATACAGCTAGAACACGTATACTTATATACTAAATTTAAGAGTAGCTTAGCAGGTACAGCATCCTTGTTCTTGAAAAACCGGCTTATACACATGACAGGTTTGTAAACAAACCTTACTCTAATCTCAGTGTAAAATGCAGATATAAGCTTTAGAATTCTGCAGCATACATTGTAGCCATGCAAACCAGTGTAAGGCAAAACAAGAGAATAGCATAATTTATCACACCCAATTTTTATTTCATCACTCTTATTATAAACCTTTGTCATAAAGTCGGATATGACCTTATCAATCAAGCCAAGGGGATACTCATTTTGCAGTAGAGTCTGCTTCAGCTTGTCAATATCAGAGACAAAAGTCTGATATGAGTTACAAATCATGTAAATGCGACCAGTGATCGTACGGGGACCCCGACCCCGACCCCAAAAAACCCCGGCCTAATCCCCGACCCCGACCCCCGACCGGGGGCATGATTTTTCGAGTCGGGGTTGAACCTTTTTTGGGGGTGAAGTCACGGCTTTTTTTGTATTCGGCAAAGATTTTTCCGATGTACAAAGACTTTTTGGGACCGTCTTTGTACATGTACAAAGATTTTTGGGAAGACAAAAATTGCAAAAAAAGGTCTAATATTCGAAAAATTTCGGCGCGTTGCGCCGAAATGTGTAATTGTGTGTTCTATATATCTTTATAATGGCAGAAATTGCATTTCAAAAGTAAAAATGTCAAATTTTTTGGCGCTTCGCGTCGTTTTAAGACGATTCTTAGTAATTTTTGCCCTTAGAGACCCAGAAATTGGCTAAATGACAGTAAAATCGCTGCTGTACCATATTATAGTACCCAAAAATTTTGTGTGTACAAAATGTACAAAGATTTTTAGGAAGACAAAAACTGTAAAAAGGTGTAAAATTCCCGAAATTTTCGGCGCTTTGCGCCGAACTGATAAATTATTTGTCCTATATATCTTTAAAATGGCAGAATTTAAATTTAGAATGGAAAAATGTAAATATTTTTCGGCGCGCTTCTTGCCGTTTTCAGATAATTTTTAGTAATTTTTGGCGTCAGAAACCCAGAAATTAGCTAAAATACACTACCAAAGATCGAAAACCCTGTTTTACCACACTAAAATCGCTACTGTACTATATTATAGTACACAAAAATGTGCATGTGCAAAATGTACAAAGACTTTTGGGGACCATCTTTGCACATGTACAAACGGACCTTGTACAAAAAAAAACACTGGGTGAAAAATAGCATTTTATTTGTTGGTACATCGAAGAATTGTATAAATAGCAAATAAATTTGGAACAAGGACGATTCATTCACTAGCAAAATTAATATGTTAAACTCGACACTCGCAATATTTCATAAAAAGTACGCCTGGTCGCCTTGTTGTTAAGACGTACATACATGTTCGCATATTTTCCATTATGAAGTGCGCTGAAATTACTGCGGAATCACAGGCGTAGCCGGGGAGGGAATGGAGGCACATGCCCCCAGAATTTTTCAGAAATTATGTTGATTTTTCTGGCGCAATGTGTCCAGAACATTGAGTTTAAAAAGCCATAAACGTCAAAAATTTTCCGGCGCTTCGCGCCGAGTCATTATTATTTATTGTTATACAGATCCAATGAATTTAAGAGCTTGAATCTGTTAAAATAATCCAGCACTTCGCAGCACTTTAGTGATTTAATGCACTATTAGTTCATTGAATGAAACTGCACATGCTTGTTGAACATAGTAGTAAAAGAGCGAACATGTTTGCGTACTGCGTACCAATTTATCTATTCTCTGCTTTGTTTATCTTTCTTTACACGGACACATAATTCTATTTTAAATGAAAGGAAAGGCCAAATTTTCTTGTGTTTTTGCGCACTTTCTGTTTTCTGAACTACTTAATAAGAAGGCCGCAAATGGGCCTGAAAATGGTAAGAACGAAATTCTCATTGATACATCTTTCAATGACTTATTGGTTGCGACCCGTTGCTGTGCTACATACTTAGCAGAGGTCGAAAAACGCATTTCAGTGCAGAAGTTTTGTGCAGTGTAGGTGTTCATCAATTTTAAGTTATTTTGGACTTAATTCAGAATCGAGATTATGCCAATTTGCGAAAATTTTAACTTTACTAATTAAAAATTAGTGTGCATTTTTACAAAATTTTCGGGGGTTCTGCTCTGGACCTCGCTGGTGGCGCTTGAGCACGTCACCCCAGACCCCCAGCCATACAATCTTGTTCTACATGTTGAAAGAGATTTCTAAGAGGACAGAAAAGGTAAAAGGATTAGGAATTTTAAAAAATTTTCGGCGCTTCGCGCCGCAATTACTTTATCTGTTCTGTATGATTTAAGCGGTATAAATTGAGTTTAAAGAGTAAAAACGTCAAAATTTTCCTGCGCTTAGCACCGCCTATTATTGTCTAGGGCGGTAAAATATGATTGAATTTCTTGATGCTTTGCGCCACTTATGATTTCCGAACTGTTTATCAATAAAAAGGCGTAAATTCTACATGAAAACTGTAAAAATTTCGAAAATTTTCGGCGCTTCGCGCCATTGGCTCCTCTACAATCAGTGCGCCATAGAAAACCGTTATGAAAAAACTGTGGAAGAATACGAAAAAGCGAGAGCGATTAGTGATTAAAATTGAAAGTAATGCTAAATTGCTAAAACCATGCTTGAACTTGGAATGAAAATAAAATGTTGAACATAACCAGGTTTATTAGTATGCTCTACAAACAAGTGAAGGTATCGTTTATATCCTTTTCAAATTGGTATGTAATCATGCAATGTTAATTGTTAATCTTCAATCCCGACCCCGACCCCGAAAACCGGGGTTCCTCATCCCCGACCCCGATCGGGGGTGAAAATCTGACCCCGTACAATCACTGAATGCGACTCACAAGTGTCCTTATTAAACCAACTTTATAGGCAAAAGGAATGAAGCTAGACAATTTGGCATAAAGGCCAAAAATGTAGGTTTCTGATATGATGATGTCACAATATCATCGGACTTCCTTTCAACAAGAACATCAAGGAAATTTAATTTCTTGTCACATTCAGTTTCAAATGTGAACTTCATATTAGGATGTTGCTGATTCATCTAATCACAGAACTTTGAAGGCTGATTTCTGTCAGAAAACACTACAAATGTGTCATCAACATAACGTACATAAAACTTGGGTATGATCTTTATATTACAGTCTCTAAGCCACTTTGTTTCATGATAGCTCAAGAAAATGTTGGCAAGAAATGGGCCAAGCGGATTACCCATAGCGACACCATCTATCTGTTGATAGATTTTACCATTGCACGTAAAGTAACACTCTCTATACTGCAAGTTCTAGAAGCGGTTTGAATTGATGATGATTCATGTTATTTACTAACATGACATTCTGATCATCAAATAGTTTCCTAATACATATTTCAATAGTCTCATTGAGTGGAGTATTAGTGAACAAGCTTTGAACATCAAGACTAGCCATAAAATGATGGCTTTTGAATGTAAAAGCTTTAAGTCTTGTCAGAAAACTACCAGTGTCACATAAAGTGTATTCATTTGTACTTATGTCTTGTAGGATCGGGACAAAATACTTAGCCAACTTATACGTTGGAGTGTTGATGGCTGACAAGATAGGTCTTAGAGGAACATCTCTCTTATGGGTCTTAGGCAAGTTATATAGCCTGCCATAACTGCATCCTACAGGATTTATACTTTTATACACATCAGCAGATAGTCCATTCTGCTTATGAACCTTCAGTATACGGGCTGATATGCGTTTCTCAACTGAGCGTATAAACTGACAAAGATTACAGTCAATGACTTTAAACTTTGAGATATTAAATTCTCTATGTGATGGCATAAATTACTTTTAGAATAACTTTAAATTTAGTGAGATAATTAAATGCACACTGGATTTTCTACAGTTTTTCAGTCGTACACAAATGAATATTCATCAAATCGAAAAGAACAATATGCCATTTTGTAGCTTTTAGAACCTGCTTTCTGAATATATAATCCATTTCAAAATTAGTTCATAATAGACCCAACTATCTTCTGAGACCGAAGAATGTGAATCGATTTTTGTGTTGATAAGGTAAATCTGATTTTTAGCAGATTCTTAAGATGTTTTGCGCGCTTAGGTGACTCTTCCTAATCCCTCCTTTTATTTCTTCGATAATCCACAATTCCAAGTATATTTGTCTTGTTTGTTCCATCGGAACATTTTTCGGCTAAAGTTTCTAATATGGTTTTGTCTCCGATTTTCCTAAAAATAATTTTTTTCTGATAGATTCGAGGACGCTCAGTCCAGAAATGAAAAGCGTTAAGGGGGCTGACGAATATTTGTGGAGATAGAGCCCTTCAAACTTGCAAAAAACGTGATTATATCGATGTTCTTAGGGCTCTATCTCCACAAATATTCGTCAGCCATCGAAACGCTTTTGTTTTCTGGACTCAGCGTTGTCGAATCTATCAAAAAAAAATATTTTTAGGAGAATCGGTGACAAAAAATTTTTTGAAAAAAATTATGCTAAACCCCATTTTTAACATTTCTACATTACAGTTCTGACGATAAAAAAGCGTAAAAACACTGTTTTCGGGAAAATTGAGAAAAAACCATATTAGATAAAATTTTGTGATTAGATCCATGCGAGCTAAATTTTTGGCAAATAGATACTTGCCCACAACTCACCAGCTTGCTTATACGAGCATCTTAGGCTTAGGCTTAGAAAGTGCATTCACATTGGTGCCAGCTGATGGTCTAAGCCTGAGACAATTGGGGCAAAAATTGCGGAGCGAGCGAAGCGAGCGGAGCAATTTTTGCCCCAATTGTGCCTTAGGCTTAGACCATCAGCTGGCACCAATTTGATATGCACGGCAAGTCTAAAATAATAACCGTGATGAATCGATTACACCCTGCTTCGGCTTTGTTAACGTCAGAACTGTAATGTAGAAATGTTAAAAATTGGGTTTAGCATAATTTTTTTCTTTTGCATAATTTTTTTTCAAAAAATTTTTTCGTCACCGATTCTCCTAAAAATAATTTTTTCTGATAGATTCGTGGACGCTGAGTCCATAAAAACAAAGCGTTTAGGCGGTTGACGAATATTTGTGGAGATAGAGCCCTTAGAACATAGAAATAATCACGTTTTTTGCAAGTTTGAAGGGCTCTATCTCCACAAATATTCGTCAGCCCACAAACGCTTTTTTTCTGGACTCAGCGCACTCGAATCTATCAGAAAAAAAGTATTTTTAGGAGAATCGAAGACAAAACCATATTAGAAAAAAATTCCCATTTTTCTTTGCAAGTCCCAAGTATATTCGTCCTTTCACTTCCGTCGGAGCATTTTCCTTTGCATGTAATAATATTATTATTATCGATTTTTTATTTTACGTCCAAATCTATTGGCTCGACTACTTCCGGCACGACTTCTGCCTGGAGGATTTGCTCTTCTGTTTCGCCTGCGATGTCAGGCATTAACTTCTAAAAGATAGTCCCATCAGTACGAATTGTCAGGATACCTTTCTACCTTTCTATTTTCTTTAGCGTTCTTCTTGGAAAACATTAAAACATTAATCATTTTAAAAGCTGCGATTTATTTTATTTTTGATTCGCTTCTTGACATCTTTCACAATTTTTTGGACTTCTGCTCCGTCCAGCCTAGACCAGGCATGCACTCGGGCTTTTATGGTATCTGGACCTACAAAATGAATGCCAAATACGGCTGAAAATTGATAATTTTCTCTTAGTACTTGAGATTGACCAGAAACTATAGGGTCATGCGCGGATTTAAAGGGAGCAAGGGACGTCCTTTTCACCGGAAAATATATAGGCGCAATAGAGAATGACGTGTATTTTCCGACTATTTAAGTAATTTTTTGATCACGATTTTTCATATTTCTCCGGCACTTCGCGCCGGCCTGTTTTCATGAATGACACGTGTTTACTTTCTTAGCGCTCTGAAAACTTCATTTTTTCCATCAGAAAAGTTGTTTATGTACAGAACAGATATTTTTTAGTTATTGAAATGATGTCTTGGGTATTTTTTCTGTGCTTTACGTCAATTTTTTCTACTAATTTTGAGCGTTTTTTTACAGAAAACTCACGGAATTTTCTAAGCTTTTCTAGATCAAAAATGATATTGTCTATCAAAAGATGGCAAACATACCGATACTTCAAGCATAATGGACGGATTTTTTGAACTATTCTTGACCATATTTGATAAATTTGGGGCTCCGTTCCCCTGTCAGAAAATCCAGGATTCGCCTTTGTGAGAAACAATATAGTTTCAACGTTATTTTAGCATTTACATTAGCATTTTAATGTTACACCTCAATAGCTAATCCCCTCCCCCCAGATCGGCTTGCTGTGCATCTACGGTCCAGATTCCAGAATTTGGTCGCTGCCCATGTATGGGGCCAGCGCTCTCCTCCGAACGCGGTTGTGCTTGTGTAACTGTGGTGCTCAGTCTGGAAATTGAAGTCCGAGAAATTTGAAACCCAACCCACTACTTGCGCAGTCATTTTTCAGGATTTAATTTTCAAACGTTTTTGTCACATTTCAAGATCTCTTTTGATGCCGTGAAAAAGGTGGACAATTTGATTTACCCGTCAGCGTTGTTGACTCCCTTTACGATATAAAAGAGAGAGGACTCTCTAACAATCTTAAAATTATCGATCTTTCTAATTTTTTCTCAATACAATAGCTGATAAAATCAGCTTTATTATTTTCTGTCATTTTTTAAGCATGAATGAGACTAAAATTGAGTTATAAGTCAAAAAAGCTAAATTTTTTGACATTCTGTATCAAGTCATTTGTTACGCCAAAACAGAAGCAAGAAGATTTAGAAAGACTAAAACATGCGTTTAAGTGTTCGTTTTTGTATACAAATCATTTTGACTGCTTTCTTCATCTGGCTCTAGACGAAGCAATGACAAATTTATTGGTCATCAGCACCACAGGCGCAAGCGTGGCCGGTTTGGTGATGATCTAGCGTGGAGGTCAGCTCAGCCAGACGGATTCATTTAGAATAATTGATTTTTAACTAAGCGCAAGCGGCTAAAAAATTGGTGATTTGGAAAAAATTAGTCTTCGATAGTTCTAATCATGCTATCCTTTGACGTCAAAAATTCGCAAGGGATGCGAAAAATTTTAAGATTAAATGAATTTTGGATTTAAACCACACTTGAGTGGGGTGGGGTGGGGTCTATACGCTCATATTTTGATCCGTCAGAATCGAGCTAGGGTTTATTAGCAGCCCAGGTACGATCTAAACCCTTCCCCAGTGCCTGTATATGGCTTTAACCGTATTTACATACCCAAAGATATTGTAAAAACTATTTTAATTTATTCAGAGTTTCTTATCTATTTGAAATGCTTTTGCACAAAAAAATTTTGTTTGTTCGTTTTTTACTCTATGTCGTATTTTTTCTAGAAAATCATCCCCTTTTCCATCTTGATATAGTTTTAGATCCCCACGTCCATGACTGGTCGCTTAGGGCTTGCTCAGTGTCAAAGTGGAAAGACAATCTTACATCGTCTCGTTGGTTAGACTAACTTGACCGATGATTTCTGACTTTAGACAATAAATGGTTTAATGGTTTTTGTATAGTTGCAAGTTAGTCCAAAAAGCACAACCCTCCTCGTATGTAATATCTTATAAAGTAGTACATTGAAACTTTTTAATCGAAAGGAAAAAGGTCAGTAAAATAATGAAAAAATTCTTATGCTTATGCAGAAAACGTTAAAATTGTTGATTGCGAATTAATTATGAGCAGACACATTTATAAAAGGGTAAAAATTATTTAAACGTGAATGGTTAGATTTCTTTAGAATGAACAGGGGCCGGTTTTAATATGATAAGCTTAAGTCCAAACTTTAGTCGAATTCAAGTCCTAAAGTTTGAACTAGGATAGAGTCCGAACGTAAGTCGGTTTCAATAAAAAATTAAGCCCGAACTCGTTCACTTTGAACTTAAGTTAGAAACTTAAGTTGGAACTTATGTTTTTGGCGAAAATCGAGCTCAACTGCTGACCGTCGGAGGCGTACAGGGCAAGTACAGACTTGTGAGAGTATATCGGGTCCAAAGCATAGATGGATAGTATGGCCGATCTAGGGGGTCAGCAGGTCTGGGGGTTAAAAATGGATCTTTTTTGGGCCAAAATGACTTCAAAAACTGGCATAAGCGAAAATAGTGTTTAAATTGCATTATTACACAGTTTCTGGTCAATTTGAAGCACTTTTGAAGGAAAATTTTCAATTTTCATCCATTTGTGGCCTTCATTTTGCCTTATTTTCACCACTAAATTTTCAATTTTTACATTCTAGGGGTAAGGACACCCAAAATTTTCCCCCTACGGTCTGGTCCCAAGTGCAAGAAGCCCTGTTCTCGCTCTTAATCAACGTAGTCATTCATCTAAGCGATTATCCCCATTTACTTGTCCCGTTGTCCTTGTTGCACTGTAAAAAAAGCATGGAGGACAAAAAACGATCATCTAATTAGCCAACAAAAGAAAATGAAAAACTAAAGGAGCTGTGCTTAAGCGACAACCGAGAATTACTTGAAGCAGAATTTATTAATGTAGATTCTAAAAAGAGGTGGCCAATGTGCAGTACTGAACTGACTTAAGACAGCTCCATGCTGTCTTAAATATTTGCAACTTAAGTCGGAACTTAAGTTCGGACTTAATTTTATTGAAACCGGCTTATTCCAAAGTTCGGACTTAAGTTCAACCGGCCCCAACTAATTTACGTTGGCTAAGCACCTGCATATCATGAGTGTGAAAGCCCGTAGCCGAGGGGGGCGAGGAAGGGCATTCGCGTTGATCCAACCCAAAACGAAGAGAATTTTGTTTTCACAAAAGTAACCCTGATTAAAAATTCGTAAAATGCATTCAATAAAGCGCCAAAACACGTTTTTTACGTATATTTGAGCTAGTACACGCGAGCTGATCCTTTATGGTTTTTGTCGTAATCACGCAAATTATAACTAGACTTGAAGAACATGTCAAATTTTTTCACGCTTTTCGCCGCTTTATTAATTTTCTGGTTGGTTTTCTTTGCAGAGCACGAGTACAAAGACGCAAAATTCAGAAATTTCTGATGGACTACGTGATAAGAAACCAGTTGCGTAGATTGTTTAAGCGATAGATTTTCTGTATATAGGAGTATGAAATGAAATGAAAGATGCTTAATTTTTCCAAATTTCTTACATTTTTCGCTAAGAAACGCTCAAAAATGCCTTTATTCCTGACTACGTCTTAGTTCTTGATATACTTGACTTTCAAAATTTTTATCATCCTTCACCCCCCCCCCTCCTCCGAAATGAAATTATAGAATTCTGGCTCCGGGCCTGGATACATATATACTTTGTGATGCAAACTATACACATGTGCGTCTGCTGTATCATCGTTCCCGTCTCGCTGGACCCACCGGAAGTTCTATTAAGCCCATCGTCCAAGTAGATCCGGATTGTGCATGAATTATTTTTTCCCACTAGACTCACCATTTGGCGACTGTCCCAGTCCACCTGTCTTAGAAGACCCAATACAATGATTGTATGTGCGTAATACGAGTATGCACGAGCATGACTGGCTTAATTTTAAAATGATCTATCATATGGTTTTAAATTTTGTATTTGTTTGAGTCATGAAGAAGTCAAAGTTTTCTAGCTGGAGGAATTGCGCATGTTAATTTGCTTTTCATGACGAAATTAGTTTTTATGTTCATAAAGACCGCAAAGGCTATAATAAAAACGTAAAGCCCGTGACAAAGGCTGCGTTTTAATAAAGTGGAATTCATTTGATGATTTTGAGAATCTAATCGCAAATTGCTATTACGATTATAATAATTTAGTTGGTCGCCCACCACTGCAAATAATAGGGGCTAGTGTTTTCATGTATTTTCAGCACAAAGTGCGTAAGTAAAATCGGAATGCATTAGTAAAAAAGGATACAGATTATCGAAATTAACAACTTATGATTTCTGCGAATTTTAAATACTTAAAATTATCAGTAATTTCTCAATTTTTAAATTTTTAAATTTTTTATCAGAAAATACCCACAGCAAAGTTAGTTTGCTTCAACTTGGACACAAAGAAAGATAATTTGCTTACTTGCCTCAGGAAAACTGTGATATTCTATCAGTGCCTGCTATTTAAAAGAAAAAATCAATTTATTTTGCGCACATACTTGTCTTTCGAGACAGTGGGTGGGATATTGGGACAGCCGCAAAATAGTGTCTAATAATAGTGTAACAGTCCGTAGGGTTACAAGTTGGGGGTCTGATACTTAATCCGACCTCCCACTTAGCTCACTTATGGTACTACGGGATAAAAATTCCTTGGCGAAGCTGAAATCAGTTGTGCAAGGGTCCGAATCCGAATGTCTTCGTGATAATAAAATAGTTGCTTCTCTGGCATATTGTAGGTTTTTACCTCCACAACGGCCCCTAAGTAAGGTAGGGAAACCTTCCACTGTTAGGGCAATAACGCCCCTAACGTTGATCCACGGCGCTATAGTAGTTTTCAATTTACAATTCGTAATGACAAAAATATTCTACTGGCAAGCCGACCGAACTGCAAATCGTAGTACCGTATGTACTCTCCAAGAAGAAGAAATTCAACGTAATCTGAAGCACAAAATGTAACACATCATATAGGTAATTTTACATAGACACAAAACAGGCACATAGGCACAAAATCGTAGGGCACAAAGGTATGTGCATACCTAGTTTGCAAGGCACAAGAACTATACGCTGGTAAGAAAAACGTGAAGACGTATGTACATGGTTAATAGTTGCATTTGCATAACGGTATCAATTCAGTGCTACTGCTAACTCGCCATCCATAGGTCGCGGTTCCCGTGCCCGTTTTTAGTTGAAAAAGGTATATGTGTTTTAAAAATAAAAGATGGGGCTTTAACTATGAAGCTATCAGCCTAGACAACTCTAGCGATGCCGGTGTCACACCTTAAGAGACAATTTCTGAGAAAATTGACCTTCCTATGTGTAATGATGTGATAAGTGAATAATAAATTTGCCTGAAAATCAGACATTTGAGATACTTTTTGATGCTGAGCACGAAACTGATGATCGTTTTGCTTAGAACTCAAACTCTATCTAGCTACAGAAACCCAAAGTTTACGGTTTTGTCAATTTTTGCAATATTTTATAGTCATTACCTTAGGCTGTGCCCTGTCTTCAGTTTTAGTGATAAACTCATGAAATTTTATCCATTGACCAACCGATAAATGCGGTTTAAACTGCAGAAGAGAAATCTGGGAAAAATGAATTTTTTCATTTTACACAACTGTTTAAAGTCGTCTATTTCTTGATGAAAAGATAAAATTTTACACTAAAAATGGCGTAACGTGCCCAATACATGAGAGCGACAAAAAAATTTTCCACAAATATGTATTTCTATGTTGTACATATAATCATCAAAAATTATGGAAAAAAATCCCAGCAGCAGAAGTTATACAGGTTTTACTAATTTCTATTGATGCCCTATTTTAATAAAATTGGGCAAAAGAATTGATGCTGCATCATCAATATGGGAGCAGGATATAAGATAGTTCAAGAAAATATGAATTCTTATATTTTGTACATGGCTGTAAAAATTAACAGAAAATCACTTTTAGAACATGAGTTGTACGGGTTTTTACTAATGTCATTATGTAATTTTTAACCAAAATTTTACACAAAAACTAATGCAACATAGTTAATCTGCGAGCACAACAAATTCTATTTTCCATGATTTTGCATATTTTGATTCAATCATTGACTCTCGAAAATTGTTGAAAAAAACTTGCCAAACTAAAGTAATGCGGATTTTCTTAACTTTGGCAGACAGTTTAGTTTACTAAAACTTGGGAAGGCAACTATGTATTTTGTGAATCGATGGATAAGAGCAAAAAAATTGTTTGAGCTATTTTTGGTGGGCTCGATGCAATGATGAAGAAAAACTTTGAAGAAAATTTGAGTATTGCATATTTGTGCACAAAAATATTTGACTAAAGCCATCGTAATATGACTTATTATCATTCAGTCCATGAACAATTTTGTAATGCGCCAAATAAAAAAACGCAGTTCTCAACATTCAATTCGAGCGGTTTTTGGCGGGTTAGAAAACCTGACTATCATATCGGAAGCGGTAGCTTCCTATATATATATATATATATATATATATATATATATATATATATATATATATATATATATATATATATATTTATATATACTAGCAAGAAAAAATGCTCCGATGGAACAGAAAAGGTAGAATATACTTGGAACAAAGAATTATCAAGGACGTAAAAGGAGGGGACTAGAAAAAGCTCCTATCTACAAATGTCACAAAATTTGCTAAAACTCAGAAATTTCCTAAACAAAAAAATGAAAGTAAGGAAATCAAAGAAAAAACCTACTTGTGCCTAAAACTGCAAGATCTGCTAAAAATCAGACTTTTTCTAAGCAACGCAAAAATCGAAGTATATTCTGCGGCCTGCAGAAGAAAGCAGCATCCTGTCGAACAAAGATAAAACATTGGGCTGGATAACTGAACCACTCACTCTGCAAAAGCAAATATCGCCATAGCTGAGCAGCGCCATGTTGCAATATTTTTCTGGGTCAAAAAATAGTAATTATGGTATGTTGGAAAAACGGCAATTTTCGACGTTCTGATTGAACACTGGTGCATACCCCTAACCTCCCATGCCTAATGGTCATCAGTTTACATGGGCAGGAATAAAATCCGGGTGGTCTGGTGGGATTAAACGCCAGAAGAGTACTGAATGGACGCATGCATTATATAGAAATCACAGTCTTTCGTTGCGGTATCGCAAATAATCATAGGATATAACTTTTTGTAATATTTATCTAGCCACAATATCGAATAAATTAACGTTGCAAGTGATTAGCAAAACCGCAGATTTGAGATTTATTTTATAAGCTTTATATTAAGCATTGGACACCATACCTAGACGTAGGGGGTTTGGGGAGTATGCACCCCAAGGCAAAATACCCAACAAGAAAACGCAAATATTTAACAATACCTCCAAAATTCAATTTTTAAATCTTTCAGCTCTTTTTGGGTTTTTTTGTACGTACCGTTAGAGCTCGACAAAAAACGTTCAAAAATGGTGTTTTCTTCGCCATAGCACTATTTTTAAGGCCAATATTCCAATTTGAAAACCCCCCTCAGAATTTTGGAACCGCCCACTGTATGGTGGACAATATGAGAAGGTTCACCTATTTTTTTCAGAGGCCGCAGAATATACTTCGATTTTTGCGTTGCTTAGAAAAAGTCTGATTTTTAGCAGATCTTGCAGTTTTAGGCACAGGTAGGTTTTTTCTTTGATTTCCTTACTTTCATTTTTTTGTTTAGGAAATTTCTGAGTTTTAGCAAATTTTGTGACATTTGTAGATAGGAGCTTTTTCTAGTCCCCTCCTTTTACGTCCTTGATAATTCTTTGTTCCAAGTATATTCTACCTTTTTTGTTGCATCGGAGCATTTTTTCTTGCTAGTACCCAACTTTTTGTTAACAAAAAATAGTAGTTATTCCTATCTTTGTCAGTGTTGTAGCGAATGTCATTAGGTACTTAGCAATTTATACTTGCATTGTGTATGTATTATACTAGGAAAAATCTACCTAAAGTCGCAAAATCTGCTAAAAATCAGACTTTCTCTAAGCAACGCTAAAAATCTAAGTATATTCTGCGGCCTCTAAAAAAGTGTCTTTTTTTAATAATGTTCGAAGTTTCAGATAAGAGTGTACGAAATCTATCAAGGTTACTTTTTTAAATTGCGGGCACCTGATTGATAGAAAACTAAGAGGTATTGTATTCAAAGTTGTTTTATTTTGTTATGAGCATTATAGCAAGCAAAGCAGGGGCCGATGGATTAGTGCACACAATCATTTCGGGCATGCTAGTGTATCTAGATTTAGTCTGTCTCAAGTCAACATACGCGTTTCCTACTGTTTTAAACCAACCATGTCTCCAATTGTCTTCGATGTTTGCTATTTCATTCAATTGGCATAAAAGACTGTTAGTTTACTCAATATCATTTCCCATAGCTACTGCATGAGCTAACGTGCTGCTTTTTCAATCATTTTTATGGTTAAATATTTATTTTAATCTGTTGGCCGCAGAATATACATCGATTTTTAGCGTTGCTTGGAGAAAGTCTGATTTTTAGCAGATTTTGCGACTTTAGGCAGATTTTTCCAAGTCCCCTCCTTTTACATCCTTAATAATCCACAGTTCCAAGTATATTCATCTTTTTTGTTCCATCAGAGCATTTTTCTTTGCTAGTACCCCACTTTAAATTAGTATTATTTGAGTACATCAGTCAGTACACACATACAGTAACATGCCACAATAATGACAGCAGTCCAAGAACACGGAAAACAATACTGTTCTTAACATCAGCATTATCCTTTTCCAACAAGACAACCTTACATTATTTTAACAGATCAAAGTTTTTCAGCATTAACTTTACGCAAATATCAATTGTAAGGAACACTAACGCTCAGATTTGGAAGTAAAATAAATTTGTAGTATAAACTACATTTTAACAACAAATGATTAGTGCAAACTTCACACAACTACTATGTGTAGAGAAAACAAACAGCCAGATTCTCAATTCTGATTTTACGTAGAACATTTTGAAAAAATTAAGCTCCCGCAAAGCTCTAGAACAAGAGTTAATATGCAGTGTAAACTTTACACAACCACAGAGTTTAAAGAAAATTTCAGTCGGATTCGTAATATTGATATTACGATCAACATTTATGGAAAAATTAAGTCTCCACAATGGCCCAAGGACAAATAAATATCAGATGTGTATACGTAGACTCAAGCTACGATCACTTCGCTTACTTAACCCGAATCTCAAGCTTATGCACTCACACGGTGGTTCTCGCCCTTTTAGGTCGATCACCAGCCGGCGATTCGGGGGTAAGCGGCCCGGCCTATTCAAGGTAGCCCGGCCCTCTACGCACGCACCTAGTGAAACTTACTTATTTAACCCCTTTGAGATTAAGTACCTAATTAAAGTAAGTTCCCCGGAAACCTGATTGAGGGCTCAAAAAGATTATTATTTAACTTGTTTTGGACCGAATTCCGGTGCTTGAAAATATTAAGGGTTCCTAAATATAGTGTAGCACAAGGACAGAATTCAACAGCACGGAAATTCAACCGAGCCCAGCATCGTTAATTAAATAATTAATTTTTACAATATTTTTTGGACAGAAAAATTATGAAGCAATTAAACAGCGACAGCATGGAGGATACATGCTGCCGACCGTCGTGTTATGATAATCGGGTAAAATCAAACAATGTAATTAAACAAGGGCACAAAGCCCTACCAAAGGCATACAACTGATGCCAATTGGAACAAACACGAATGATTAAAAACAAAGCGTACGGCGAAAAGAAGCGTGCACACTACGCAGGAAAACTAACAGACGAGTTCTGCAGCCAAGCAGATAAAAAGGCACGTACGGAGTCTGCTCACGTACGGCAACGAAAAGAAAAAACAGATACGCTCAGCGCGGAAGCTGGCGGAGAGGCTCTCAGGCTCAAAAACAAATTGTAAAATGTGAAATCTTAAAGTGCCGTCAAAACTGCGCTTGCACGCAGTTTTAACTGACCCGGAAAAAAGAGGCGTAACAACACGAACCAAGAGATATGAAAAGGATCTATGAATACGACAATAGGCCTATGGGCAAAAGCTTACGGTAAAGGAATGTACAAACGAGACAGGCACAAATATGAGACACACACATATGATCTTTTAACACACGTAAGATATGATAACACACATACCAATTCGTACTCAAGTCGCATTAAGCCCGAGTGCCCATTTTCCTATCCCGGATTTTGATTGAAAATATGTGTGGGAATGGAATGAAAGATATGATATTTTTTAGGGGAAGGTGGTCCCGGGCGACTCACTTAAGCGTTGCGCTTAACGGTCGTGTACGTGCGTATGGAAATTGAGCACAAGAATGTACATCTGGGGCAATCAATCGGTTTTTTTCATCTGTTTCAAAAAAAACCCAAACTGATTTTTTTCCCAAAAAATTTTTTCAGTGTAAAGTTTACAAACATAAGTATGGCACATACAAACGAGCTACAATCAAAGGGCTACAAACTGGCCCAAACCGAATTTATTTACACTCAATGGGGATCAGATTTTTAAAGTTTACAATGTGGTGGACAGTGAAAAATACGTCTTTGTGCATATTTTTGTTCGCCACTTTCTCTGTGCAGAAGTCGGGAGAGGTCGAATAGGGGAAAAATAAAGTACTTTCTAAGGGGTGGCGAACAAAAATATGAAGTGAAGAAGTCGGGAGAGGTCAAATAGGATAAAAATAAAGTACTTTTTAAAGGGTGGCGAAGAAAAATATGGACAAACACGTATTTTTCACTGTCCACCACATTGTAAACTTTAAAAATCTGAACCGAACGCCCCATTGAGTGTAAATAAATTCGGTTTAGGCCAGTTTGTAGCCCTTTGATTGTAGTACGTTTGTATGTGCAAAACTTATGTTCCGCAAAATATTTGATATGATTTACCGATTAAATACGAAAAAACCTGTTTTTTCGCCCATTTTACACCTCAGATTTCGAACTTTACACCCCATAAACAACTAAATATTACGTTTTTTTGAACGCGGTTTGCTTTGACGTGTAGCCCTTGAAAGTTACTTTATTTTTATTTATTTAAATTATATTAATTCATAACAGAAAAAGTTGGCAGAGAAATCTTTGACAGAATCTGTTTTTTTACTCATCCTCTAGAGTATAAAGTTTAAACCCCTGGTACTGTGTATTGATTGTAGAAAAGTTTGAAGGTCAGATTCGTTATTCTGACCTCACAGAGAACATTTTTAAAGAAAATCATCATCCACGACGCTCTGAGCGGAAAAAAATTTTTACAGTGTAAAGTTTACACCTGCACTGATAACGCTATATTGATTGTAAAGAAACAAAATAAATTTTGACGTCTAGCGCTTAAGACGAGGCAGATTCTAAAGGTAGTTACGACGTTCTTTATACTAAGTGGAGAATATGGCAGGAAAAAATATTTTCTGTCTCAGACTCTCTACAATAAACCGCCTCTAAATTCGAAAATATTATTTTTTAAGAAAAAATAAAAAAAGTTTCCCCTAGATTTTATAACCGTCTACCTTTTGAAACCAATCAGACTGCATAGAATGTAAAACTGAGTTAGATATGCTCGGCCACACGAAAACTGTAAAAAACCGTCTAGTTTACACTCCTGTGCAACAACCAATGAGTGTAAAGAAATTTTAAGACCAGATTCGTAACCTACTAATTAGGGGAAACATTTCTAAAAAAAATTCATCATCCACGACGCTACGGGCGGAAAAAATATTTTCAGTGTAAAGTTTACACTTGCACTAATAACGCAATATTGATTGTAAAGAAACAAAATAAAATTTGACGTGTAGCGCTTAAGACGAGGCACATTTTAAAGGTAGTTACCACGATCTGTCTACTGAGTGGAGAAAATGGCAGGGAAAAAATATTTTTTTGTCTCAGCCTCTTTACAATAAACCGCCCCTAAATTCGAAAATTTTACTTTTAAGAAAAATTAAAAAAAGTCTCACCTAGATTTTTTAACCGTCTACCTTTTGAAACCAATCAGACTGCATAGAATGCAAAACTGAGTTAGATATGCTCTTGCACACGAAAACTGTAAAAAACCGTCTAGTTTACACTCCTGTGCAACAACCAATGAGTGTAAAGAAATTTTAAGACCAGATTCGTAACCTGCTAATTAGGGAAAACATTTTTTAAAAAAAATTGGCCCCCCGCAAATTATTTGAATTTTTGGTGTAAACTTTACACACTCACGACGCGCTCGGTATTGAGTGTAAACAAGAAAAAAATTGGGGGCACTAAGTTTTTTTATTATCTACCTTTTAAAAAAAACCGCACCTCTAAGATGTGTGCCGTTATAGCTGTGAGGGGGGGGACATATGTTGAGGGTACCCAAGTATATTATAGGTAGCGCTAACGCGCTACCTATGATATATATATATATATACTAGCAAAGAAAAATGCTCCGATGGAACAAAAAAGATGAATATACTTGGAATTGTGGATTATTATGGATGTAAAAGGAGGGGACTAGGAAAAATCTACCTAAAGTCGGAAAATCTGCTAAAAATCACACTTTCTCTAAGCAACGCAAAAAATCGATGTATATTCTGCGGCCAACAGATTAAAATAAATATTCAACCATAACAATGATTGAAACAGCAGCACGTTAGCTATGCAGTAGCTATGGGAAATGATATTAAGTAAACTAACAGTCTTCCAAGCCAATTGAATGAAATAGCAAACATCGAAGACAATTGAAGACATGGTTGGTTAAAAACAGTAGGAAACACGTAAGTTGACTTGAAACAGACTTAATGTAGATACACTAGCATGCCCGAAACGATTGTGTGCACTAATCAATCGGCTCCTGCTTTGCTTGCTATAATGCTCATAAAACAAAACAACTTTAAATACAATACCTCTTAGTTTTCTATCAATCAGGTGCCAGCAATTTAAAAAAGTAACCTTGATAGATTTCGTTTATACACTCTTATCTGAAACTTCGAACATTATTTAAAAAAGACACTTTTTTAGAGGCCGCAGAATATACATCGATTTTTTGCGTTGCTTAGAGGAAGTGTGATTTTTAGCAGATTTTCCGACTTTAGGTAGATTTTTCCTAGTCCCCTCCTTTTACATCCATAATAATCCACAATTCCAAGTATATTCATCTTTTTTGTTCCATCGGAGCATTTTTCTTTGCTAGTACACTACTTTTAATTAGCGTGATTTCAGTAGATCAGTCAGTAAACACAATCAGTAACATGCCACAATAATGAAAACAGTCCAAGAACGCGGAAAACAATATTGTTCTTAACATCAGCATTATCCTTTTTAAACAAGACAACCTTATTGACACCATCCATTTTCAAATTAAAACTGCATTAAGTTATTTCTTCTTAATGTGCAGTTCACTTATAATCAAGCACAAAAATTTAACCAACGAATTCACATTGCAAATCCTCACTCAATCAATACACAAACACAATGTGTTGTGACTTTTGAAATTGAAAACACCCAATTTTCAATTTTCAAATTGAAAATTGGATCAATTTTCAAATTGAAAATTGGGTCAATTTTCAAATTGAAAATTGGGTGTTTGAATTTGCGATGAAGAAAATAATCAAAAGATAGTCACTTGGTTTATTTAAGCCGAGTAATAAAATAACGACCGTCCACCAATTCCAAACTGAACGCAACTAATCTGATCACTATGAAAAAGTTTTGAAAAATGAGCTTGCTAAGCGAGAGTTGTAAACCAAGAGAAACTTAAAGTTAAAACCTACCATTAAATTATGAGAGAATTATAAAAGATTTTAAACTTCAAGAAAATGGAAAAGGCGGGATGTTGGTAAATTAGAAGGCAAAGATTTTCGGCAAAAATTCAAAAACTTCACGCAAATATCAAATGTAAGGAACACTAACGCTTTGATTTGGTAGTAAAATAAATTTGTAGTATAGACTACATATTAACAACAAATGAATAGTGCAAACTTTACACAACTACTAGGTGTAGAGAATACTAACAGTTTACGGCTTATTAATGTACATGATTACAATAAAGCTGTATATCTTTGTCGACTTCTGTGCACAGTAGTGTGATTGCTGGTTCATTTTAAACCACTTTTGCAGGCAATTTACATCAATTAAACGATAGCTCTCCGTGTGCAAGATTTTGTGAAACATATTATAAACACGGCTAAGAAAGATTTAACTTTAATGCAACCCATTTAAGATAAAATTACATCTCTTAAATGATCTAAGGACACTTGAACATAATTTTTAAATCACTTTAGATTACTTTTGAGGGTAAACAAACTCACTTAATTGATGTCTCACATATGAATCCTTGAAAATTTCTTGACTTCAGTTACAAAGTCTCTGCAAGTCTATCGAATTAGGTTAACACGTAACGTAAACTTTACACAAACACATAGCGTAAAGAATATTTTAGTCGGATTCGTAATTTTGATATTGCTCCGATATTTCTTTCAACATTTATGGAAAAATGAGTCTCCATAATGTTTTAAAGACAATAAACATTAGGTTTAAACCACTTTGCAATACTGCTGAGTGTAAGCAAGCGCGCCCAATTGACGTATATATTTCATTCCCTGTAAATTTTTATATCTCAGGAAAAATTTCGATTTTTGCAATGCTCTAGATACAAAGGCTAACATGCAGTGTAAAAAATTACTCGGATATTATGATCAACATTCATGAAAAAATTATGTCTCTACAATGGTCTGAGGACATATAAACAATGAATGTAAACTACTTTACATCACTGTTGGATGTAAACAAACGCGCCTACGTGCCGTCTCACATTTGATCCTTTGAAAACTTCTAGGCTCCAAGAAAAATTAGGTTTCAGGAATGCTCAAAAACGAAGATAAATATATATGTAGTGTAAACTTCATGTAAACACCTAGTGTAAAGAAGATTTTAGTCAGATTCGTAATTTTGATATTGTTCCGATATTACGATTAATATTTATGAAAAAATTAAGTCTACATAATGTTCTATGGGCAAACTAACAATTGGTGTAAACTACTTTACAACACCGTAGAGTGTAAACATATGCGCCAGACTGGCATATCAAATTTGATTCCTGGTCCATTCCTAGACTTGATAAACGTGTCCCTGACTCGTAACCGGAGAAGCAGGCAGAAAAAACAAGACAGAAACGCATTTAAAACTCCAAATTTTTGACTTTACACTCGCTAAATATTAATGTATAGACAATTTGCTTTGACATGCACCCGATATAAAGCACTTTATTTTTATTCTATTAGACTTATCCCGACTTCTGGACGGAGAAAGTGGCGAACAAAAAACGCAACAAAAACGTATTTTCCATCATTTAGAACACTGTAAACTTTAAAATTCCGTACCGAACTCCCCATTGAGTTTAAAGAAATTCGGTTTGAGTACAATTTGTAGCTTTTAAATCGTAGTACATTCCTGTGTGCCAAAATTCTGTTGCAAAAATTATTTGGCATGATTTATCAATCAAACTTCGGAAAAAACGTGTTTTTAGCCCATTTTTTACCTCTGATTTCGAACTTTACACCCCCATAAATAACTCAATATTGCGTTTTTTTAAATGCGGTTTGCTGATTTGTTTAGCCCCTGTGAGGCACTTTATTAGTGCTGTCTTCGATTTGCACTGACTCATAAGCGGAAAAATTTGGCAGAGAAATCTTAGTTAAAATCCGTTTTTTTACACCATCTACTAGAGTGTAAACTTTAAACCCCAGGATCTAACTCACCATAGAGCATAGAAGACTTTGCTTATATGCAGAATGTAGCCCTTGATCCGCTCTACATTTCTGTCAGAAAACATTTTAAAAACCTCATAACCGGAGTTAGTATCGGACATAGGAAGGTTGAAAACTCGACCAAAAAGTGCTTTTTCACCCCCAGATTTTCGCACCTTTACACTGCCGTTCGATAAATAATGCGAATTTCAAAAAACAAAAGAAGTGTCATCTGTAGAATTCATCCCTCTATTATCCTATTCTGTTCAATCCTTCGAGTCATCAATACTCAGTTGTCCACATGCCGCAGTAAAAAGGTCCCAAAATTTGTCCTATGTTATAACGTTACACAAAAACTTTACACCTTCTTTACACAGTCAATTTTGAGTTTCAAGAAAAAGCAAAAAAACACGGGCAGCGAATTTTTTATTATCTTCTTTTAAAAAAAACCGCACCTTCCAGAAGTGTCCCGTTATAGCTGTAGGGGGTGCCCAGGTTTTGGGGGTACCTCAAGCATATTATAGGTAACAAGCGCTAACGCGCTACCTATGATAGGTACTATATATTTTTGAAAGTTTGTTTGTTTGTATGTTCGTATGTTTGTGCCGGGTTGGCTCCGGCCCAATGAAATTTGGTGGGCTGATATTTTGGGCCGAGGTCGGTCCAATGGGGAAGGAGCCGTAGCGATCTTGAAATTTCGACAAACGCACCCATTGGCCCTGGGCAGGGAAGGAGCAGGGTTTGGCCCCTGTGCTATAAGCCTCCACGATTTCGGAAGATGGCCGATTTTTTGCTATTTTTTTCAAAAATTAGTTTATACTGTTTGTATAGGGATACCCCGGCCAAGAGGAGCATGCCTGGCGACACTATGTACATTGTTATATGTTGATAGCATTGGTCGGCACTGTGAAACATCAAAATACTGGGTTTAACCAAATGATGCTATAACATAGGCAATTTTATAAGATAGGCATGGTATGAGATACTATGTGCAACAAGATAAGCAATTGTTGAAGCGACTGTGCACTAGGTGATAGTTTTGAAAAATGAGCTTGTTAAGCGAGAGTTGTAAACCAAGAGAAAAAAAGTTAAAGTTTAAACATTCCATTAAATTATGAAGAGTATTATAAAAGATTTTAAACTAGAAGAAAATGAAAAAGGTGGGATTTAAAATAAAGATAAGCAATGCTATAAGATAGGACGTGATATAAGATACTCTGTGCTACAGGATAGGCAATACTATAAGATAGGACGTGATATAAGACACCCCGTGCTACAAGATAGGCAATGCTATAAGATAGAACGTTATAAAAGATACCCCGTGCTACAAGATAGGCAATGCTATAAGATAGGAAGTGATATAAGATACCCCGAGCTGCAAGATAGGCAATGTTATAAGATAGTATGGGATATAAGATACCCTGTGCTACGAGATAGGCATTGCTATAAGATAGGTTTGGTATAGATACCCTGTCTGTGCCATAACATGCAGTGATATAAGATAGGAGATACCATCAGCTATAACATATCACGTGATATATGACACCCTTTGCTACAACAAACAAAAAATTTTTAAAACATCAAAAATATGGTTTGACCGAAAAATTTTTTCAAAACATCCTAAAACATCAAAAATATGGTTTGACGAAAAAAAATTTTCCAAAACATCCCAAAACATAAAAAATATGGGTTTGATTAAAAAAAATTTTTTCAAAGCATCCTAAAACATCAAAAATATGGTTTGACGAAAAAAATTTTCCTAAACATCCCAAAACATCAACAATATGGGTTTTATTAAAAAAATTTCCAGAACACCCCAGAACATCAAAAATATGATTATGGCTAAACAATTTTCAAAACCATTCTGTAACGTTAAAAATATGGATTTGATCAAAAAAATGGTTGACAAAAGACATTTTGAAAAAAATCCAAAAAATAAAATATGGTTTGTACCAACAATTTTTTTTAGAAATATCCCAAAAACATCAAAAGTCTTGAAAAATAAAAAAATACAAGAGACATATTAATTCCATATAGCTATCAGGCCTAAGTTCAGCCCGGGCAACGCCGGGCAGCTCAACTAGTATATTGTTTGACTTAACGTGTGTTCCTATGTTTTCAATTGCCACTTTTTTCGGTTATTTCTTTAATAAAATCTTTGGATTTGATCATATTTTGATGATTTTTTCAGGATCGATAGTACTGACCAGACCATACTGCCATTTTCAGAGATTTTTGCTTAGCTTCAAAATTTACATTTTTATTCAAGTGCAAATTTCAAAGTTTGCAAAAAAGCTGCCACGCTGTTGTAAGTGAACTAATGGATAAAAAAAGTACAAATTCTTTTTATGAACTCTCCGAAGAAAAAAGTCAACGCGTGTGCTTGGAAATTTTTTTAAAACCTAAATTGAAGGAATCAAATCGAATTTAAAATTGCGGAAAAAATGAATTTTTTAGTTTTTTATTTCTAGTCATGTGATACCTCATTCTGTTCGCTATGAAAAGTTACATCTAATCGTAGAATATCAGATTTTTTAATCAAATGTGACGCGAATGATTTGCATTTTTGTCTGGTGAAAAATTTTAAATTTTAAGATTTTGCCATTTATTTCAAGATTTTCAGCGATAACCAGACTTTTTTATGTTGTTTTAATGTTATTCTACAGAGTAGCAATCGTCCTGATGTTGAACTTAAAATTTTTAATTTGTTGGTGATAAATTATTTGAATATGCAAATCTCGAGAGGAATTACATTTCTCTTACCTGTAAACTGGTTCACCTTGTTGTATTATGCATCAATCGATAGAGCGTTCAAAACTACATATTGTCCCAAAATTTTAAGTCACAATTTTGAGTTTGGAATGTTTAGTCGTATAATTTAAATCCTATATTATTAGAAGAATTTCGAGATTTTCTTGCAAGTTGAAAATCGATAGGTACCTTGCCACGTTAGAATCGAACAGAGCTCGTTATTTGGTCAGTAGCATCAGAGCGAAGGTATTCACAAGAGCGAAGGTATGCATAAGAGCGAAGGTAGTCAGAAGAGCGAAGGTATTCACAAGCGCGAAGGTATTCAAGGTAGTCAGAAGAGTGACCATACCTCGGTGTGGGGGGTTTGGGGGTATGCATCCCTTACGAGAAACCAAAATACCTTCTCCAGAAAAAATACCCCCCCAGAATTCAATTTTTTGAAATTTTTTCTGTTTTTTTCGCAATTTTTTGATGCCAATGGATAGTGCTCGATGAGAAACCTTCGCTCGTGTGAATACCTCCGCTCTTCTGATAAAAATAATAAAACCTTAAATAATATTTGAAAACCTTCCCGTTCTCCAAATTTCTTTGATACATGGACAAAGCTCTGCTGAGAAACGTAGAAAAATTAAGCACGCTATAGGTATATTAATTTCTCTTCTATGCATAATTACGAGTTTTAATTTAAGGATAAATTTCATGGTGCTTGCATCCCTGTTGTTCAGCTAGATACTCAAGCATTAGTTTATGAAATGAGGGGATGGGGTTGTATTATGGTAGGTACATTATTTGATTGTTCTTACGTCCTGCTTCAACGACTATAATTTTCTAAATTGTCCTTGAATTTTTGGCGAAAAATTGCTATTGAAAGGCTGTTTAGATGATGTTTTAATACACAAAAATATCATTTTAGCTTTAACCAAAATATTATTTTAATGTTTTAATAAATTATGTGCATAGATGGGCATCATGAAAACTCTGAGGGTCTAGTGGAAATTATCAATTTTTAAGGGTCCGCCAGATTCTGGGGTCCAGAGCCCCCACGCCCATGTGTGATTATGTGCTTCTAAAAATTCGGTTTGTACCTTCGCTCTTCTGAATACATTCGCGCTGCTGAATACATTAGCTTTTATGAATACCTTCGCTAATGTGAATACCTTCACTCTTGTGAATACCTTCGCTCATGTGAATATCTTCGCTCTCGTGAATACCTTCGCTCTTCTGAACCCCAATCTTGTTATTGCTATCAATGTTATGTAAACGTAGGGGGTGACATACGTTCACTTGCTTACTTACACCCTAGCTTAAGCTCACGCGCTCGCACAAACGGCGACTCGGGGGTAAGGCCCGGCCTATCAAGATAGCCCGGCCCTCTACTGCACGCACCTAGTGAAACTTACTTACTTAACCCCTTTTGAGATTAAGTACCTAAATAATGTAAGTTCCCTGGAAACCTAATTGAGGGCTCAAAAAGATTAATATTTAACTTGTTTTGGGACCGAATTCCGGTGCTTGAAAATATTGAAGGTTCCTAAGTATAGTGTAGCACAAGAACAGAATTCAACAGCATGGAAATTCAACCGAGCCCAACATTGTTAATTAAATAATTAATTTTTACAATATTTTTGGACAGAAAATTATGAAGCAATAAAAAACGCGACAGCATGAAGATGCATGCTGCCGACTGTTGTGTTACGCTAATCGGTTAAAAACAACACTGTAATTACGAGGGCACGTAGCCCACCAACGGCATACAACAAATGCCGTGAAGGCACACAAATAAAATAACAAATGTGTAGGGGCGAAAGAAGCCTGCCCACTACGGCAACGAATACGACGAGATTTCCCTACAGCCACGCAGGGAAAAAACAAGGGAGACTACGTGCGGAAAAATACGTCGCACAGAAAAGAAAACAAGCACAGCATAGAAGCTGGCGAAAAACCGGGAAGCTCGATGTAAAACGAAAAAATCTTAAAGTGCCGGAATGATCGTCAAAACTGCGCTCGCATGCAGTTTTAAACGATACGAAAAAGAGGCGTATCAAACGCGGACAAAGAAATGCGGAATGGATCTACGAGAATAACAATAGGCCTATGGGCAAAGCTTACGGTAAAGAATGTACAAACGAAAATAGGCACGAATATGAGACACACACATATGGAGTTTTAACACACCTATGATATGATAGCACACATACCAATTCGTACTCAAGTCGCATTAAGCCCCAGTGCCCATTTTCCTATCCCGGATTTTTATTGAAAATATGTGTGGGAAAGGAAATGAAGATATGATAATTTTAAGAGGGAAGGTGGTCCCGGGCGACACACTAAAGCGTTACGCTGAGTGGTCGCGTACATGCAAATGGAAATTAAGCACAAAATTGAGCATCTGGGGCAAACAGTCATCGGAATGTATGTACAACATAGCACAAAACGAATGGAATTTTGCTTTGAACCAACGCAGCGAAAATGGGGTGTAGAGCCATCTCTACACTCCCCGGATATCGAGAAAAATTTGCACACAGTGCAAATTTTTATGCGCAAAAACGTTTGTGCGCAAACTTTTTGCGCAAAGACGGCCACGGCGTGGAGTCGGGCGATTATCAATTCGTGTCAGCAGATCGAAGCGGGATGCTGACACATTTTTATGCACGAAACGTATGCATGAAAATGTACAGGATGATGTACGGCTACGTCAAACAATTGAGCAGCGGGAGACAAAAATACAGTGCGTCGACGACGCCTAGACAACGTGGTTTTGTGCAACGTACGGCATTGACTGTTTGCCCGGGACCCGGAGAATTTTGATTGAAAAAATAATTTATGATAGGAGAGCAGGTCACTCGGCTTAATTAGTATTGAGTACAAAAGGCTCAAATTATGGACAAATTGAGAACACATATGGACAAGGACAATAAATGAATCAAAGACAGACAAATACAATGAAATAACAAATATGTTTTTTGGGAAAAATCAGAAAAGTATACAGCAAAATAAAAATATACATGGAAAATAATGAATAACGGAGATATGTAAAAAGATAGTTAAGAAAAAGGTCCTAAGGTGGAGAGAAAAAATTGGGAAAAGTGGTTTCAGGAAAATTAACTAGTAAACAAAAAAATTACGGAAAAAAACAATAAAACAAATTAAACAAAAAATATACAAACTGCTGGCGGTTTGTACGTCGTCCTGGCACAGCAAAAATCAAACAATGAGCAAATAGTCAGGTGCGACGATCCGGTTGATTGTGAGGCAAATACGACTGAGCAGTACAACGACCGTCAGTCATGCGCAAATAATTTGGCGTAATGCGTGACGTAGAATGGGCGCGGTTGTTTCCTCGCATCGGAATAGGCGTAAAATGCGGCACGGCAATATTCTGCTGGACAGGATAACAATCCTGTGATAGCGTAACCAAAACGTGTGGCACAGATACAGTCATCAGGGCTGGGCAATGCGGCGCAGCAGAATCATGATGGCAATGATCGTCTAAATGTGACGGATGTGGAATACCATGGCCCAAAGCAGACAGTTGGGCCGCCGGTTGAGCAGAAGTTTGTGAAGCCGCTTGTTTGGCTCTAGTGGCGCAGCGTAACTGACAACTACGTTCGACACAATTATAATGACGTTGACGCAACGTAAGACGTTCAGTAGGTTGCAACAAAACGTTCAGCTGACAAACCATAGATGTAATAGCAAAATCGGTAGTATAGCGAATATGGTACAATTGTGGCGTTTCCTCAATAGCCTGCGTAGACCTACGATCGCGTTGCTCTTGCTCCATGCAACGACGGCGTAAAGCAATTTGATCTTCAATAGATAAATTGATGGTAGATCAACGCATTTTTGTGGGCAGCTTGTCTGTACAAGTCACAGAGGCGTTGCGGTTGCTTAGGCGGTTGTGAACTTCTTCTAATTGGCCGGGGAGAGTTATATCCAAGTAACCTTGAATTTGTTGGCGTGCGGTATAGCATGGAAAAACGAGTGGACACATGATTGGCGGATCCGTGTGCAATCAAATTAACTGGATTTGCTTATGCGCTGTGAATAAGTCAGTAGTTGTCTCAATAATTTCAGGAAACTCGATAAAAACTTCTTTTGGAAACGGATTGAAAGGTCTTTCCACAAAAATTGATCTAAGCATTCGTCAAATTTGTTCAACCATGCGCCAACTTGATACCAAAATTTGAATCTTAAAAACCGATTGTCGAGAAATTGAAGAAGCAGTGGCGCAGACATAAAAGTCGTAGATTGAAAAGACGGAATGAAACGAAAAGTTGACTTGTATTCTTCGAAAAATTCGTTCATTGAACTGAAAATATCAGCCATTTGGCGAATTGTTTAAGCCATAGTTGCATAAAATGTCGGGCGCAGGCGTAAGACGTTGCGGAAAAAATTCTGATGGAATTGTGTAGTTGGCTCGACGCACGATTTGAGGCGGTTCTAGCAACCTTGGATGATTAGCTACGAACTCTAAACCAACTTCATAGACCATTGAACCGGTCGTAACGTAGAATTGAGTTAGACAAAAGTCAAATCGTTGTAGAAAAGACGCGGATGTTGCGTGAATCTGCTGAGAAATGGAATTGGCAAAGCCAGTCGAATTTCGATTGACATATGTCGCGCAGATTGCTGACCGCTTAGCACAACTCGAGGCAATGATTGTTGCTTGTCGGCCTGATATACATTGTTGAAACTAGTCAAAATACGTTTGATATGCTCATTTTCATTCGCAATTAGAGTTTCAATCAGCGGATTAGCGAATTCTGGTCCCAAAAGGTTGACAAGATGAGCTCAAAAATCTTCTGTGTACATCCAATAGGCATGTTCAGCTGCCTGGCTCACAAAGAAATCTCGTTTTTGGGCATATTCTTGCGCTTGTTGCTGGTTAAGCGACAGTGGCGCACGTTCCTTTGGTTCTTTGTGATATTCATCCACAACCTCTAAATCTTTGAAAAATCTTTTGTGGACAGCTTGAGCAAATTCATCTTCCAATTTTCGAATATGATCGCTTTTTTCTTTCGTTTTACCTTCCGGTACGATCAGATATTTGTAACTGCAAGTCGGCTGATCTTGCATCATCATTTCTTCTTCAGCTGTGATTGCTGGCTGAGATGTTTGCGGAGGCTCCGCTACATCTGCAATTGGATTTCCGGAAGCTTTGTCGACAACTTCAAAAACTTCTTCATCATAGTCGAGGGCTTCTTCCTCATTTTTGTAGACTTTATCAGGATATTTCGGCTCTGTATCTGGCCATGAGACAGAAGTTGGTGCACTTGTGCGCTGATCATCGTCGGTAGACGGAGGTGCAGAGACAAAAGGAGTTTGAGACAAAGATGCAGTCGATTCTTGGGACGCTTCTGGTGCTAGCGTGAAAGCTGGTTGCACCATTTCGATGTCTGATTCGTTATCATCATCATCATATTCCTCTGCGCTCTCATCAAAGCTAGAGTTAGAATGTCTACAATCGCGTTTTCCCTTTTTGAATTCTTCAGCCTTTTCTTTCTTTTTCTGTTCCGCAATATCTCTGCGTTTGATTCTCTCAGCGAGCTCTGCTTTAGATTTAGCAGGCATTGAGCCGGCTTGAGCCAAAGGCATATCAAATTTTCGATCCTTTTCGACTTTCTGATTTCCAGACATTTCATCTCCGGCGAATTGCTCTCTATTGGTCAGAGCCGTTAGAGCAATATATGAGCGATCAACTGCATGACACACTATCAAAAGATACAGATCCAGAGCACCAAGTGGATTGGTGATTAGATATCAAACCATATGATCTGGCAACGGAGCTCGATTCCAAGCTTGACCTATTGCCGTTCTGGCTGACTGACAAATTTGGAGATTGAACATATACTGTAAAAGCGTTTGAAGACAATGATTTCCCGGAGTGGTTGCCACAGCTCTGGTGAAATTATTGGCGAGCGGAAGAGTATCAATAATGTGAGCCTCGAACACGTTGCATTCGAATAACTCGCGATGCCTCTGACGCTGATGGCAACTTTGCTGATAGTGTTCCCAAGCAAAAAGACGTGTCACATACACATGAAAGTATGCAATGCGATTGTTATCTGATCCGTGGCAAGCTAAGGCAACATTGGATAGTCAAATGGTGAGCAACTCATGTAGGCCAAAAGGCGGAAGTGGGAACTGTGCGACGTCCCACACAAAAACTTGACCGCGAACTGTCGCGATTTGAATGAAACGGACAAATGGACCGTTTGAATCGTGATGTGTGGCCCTTATGGCCCGATACTGATCATCCCATTGGGAATATGGCAAGAAAACGCGATCATTAACAAACTCTGAGTTGAAGCCGAAAAGAAAACGACCATTTAAGGCATTCATCGGCGCAAGAATAGCGACAATGGCCGCATATGACTCTGCGGGCGAATCTACGAAAACTACATGGATATTACTGGCTGGGACATATGGCGCAGTCAGTGGCGCTCTGCCAAAATGCTCAAAATACCAATGACGTTGAGCCATGATACGACGGTAATGCTGAGGTTCAGCACGCGGGCTTACAGGCGCTATATTGGCAATGAAGCCGGCAAGCCCAACAAATGGAGACTCTTGACCCGTAGGTCCTAAGCGTAGCTGCAAGCGTGCAGCTGCCGCATGCAAGGCTATGAGGAATTCTGTGACATTGGACGGCGTGTGGCTGTTGCAATTGAACTCTGGACGGTTGTTATCCAGGTTTTCTGACGGTTTGTTGGACATAGTTGTGTAAAATAGGGTTCTGAAAAAGGGTAAATGTTATTTAGGGGAACCGCATGATTGGACTTAGACATAACGAGTAAACGGACGGGAACGCATTCCTTTTTATGGCGTTCACTAGCCGGTAATTCTGAGAAATCTATGACTATCCCAGGGCAAACGGGACAACGTGGGACCTGAACTAGTACGATATCGCCTGGAATATATGCGCGTTTCTCCGAAATTAAATCGGAAAATGGCAATTTTGGCGATTGCAATAACCTATTTTGATGAACTAAGTGAGTCACAAGCGGATTGTGAATATAGACAATCCGAGCTGTTTCGGAAGTTGGCAATTCGGTGATACAATATGGACCCACTTGCTTAGGAGCAAGTTTGCCTTGGTTCGACGGAATAACTGCTTTGTTATTCAGATAAACAATATCGTTAACCGAAAAAGTTGTTTCGGAAACATTTTTATCATATTGTCGCTTTTGATGCGTACGCGCTTTCGCTAAATTAGTGGCTGCAGCCTCATGTAAGTCACGTAGGGAGTGAACTAGGCTGGCTAAGTACGCTTCAACTTGGTTAGGCGATTCAGGGTCAAGTGTTAAATCATTCAAGATTTGAATATCTAATGGAAAAGATGGCTCTCGACCATAAAGTAAGACAAATGGCGATAAATTTGTCGAGGCTTGAGGCGTTGCTCAATAGGCAAACAACGCAAATGGGAGATACTGTTCCCAATCATACTGGTCACGAGCACTTAGCTTCGATAAACAGTCGATCAACGTTCGATTATAACGCTCAACCAGACCATCACATTGGGGATGGTACGGTGTTGTAAAAATTTTCTGGATATGCAAAATTTTGCATATTTCAGAGACTAACGTTGATGTAAAATTGGATCCTTGATCTGTCAAAAAACGTCTAGGCACTCCGTGTCTAGGTATGATTTCACAAAGCAAAAGATTTGCAATCGTAGTAGCTTTTATGTCCGAAACAGGAAATGCTTCTACATATTTTGTGAAATAATCCATGAAAACTACAACTTGATCATTTCCAGAGATAGATTTTGGCATGTGAAGACAGTCACAAGCAATGAGATCAAAAGGAGCGCTAACTTCAATCGGTTTTAGGGGTACCAATGCTGGGATTGACGAAATCTTACGTTGCAGACATGTATGGCAATTTTTACACCATGCAATGACATCGTTTTCCATTCTTGGCCACCAATATCTCATTTGGATATTGGGCAAAATTTTTCGGGCTGAGAAATGAGCACCAAAAATTGAATCATGAAATTCGGATAGGATAAAACGACGTAGAGATTTAGGTATGACGAGTTGATAGATGACTTGGGGGCTACGTTTGGGTTGAAAACGTCGAAAAAGTAGATCTTGGCTGACGAAAAATTCATTGCGATACTTCTTCTCGGAAAGATCATCGAGGGAGTCGCGAATTTTGACGATTTCAGGGTCAAGTCGTTGCTCTGCTAACAGTTTAGCTGGCGTTAGCATTTCTGCTTTTTCTGCATCTGTCAGCATATTTCTTTCATAATATACTGGTGGTACATTTCTATTCGCTTTTGACGTAGTTGGTATGTTGGGCGGATTATCATCCTCTTCCGACTCGGATTTCTCGGATTCTAGATTGGCTAAGTTCACAACTGCTTTTCTTTCAGCTTTGTACTTTCGCTCATTTTCATCATATTTGGGGTGACGCAAAAGTAAATCGGCGGCACAATTATAAGCGCCGGGGACATACACAATTTTATACGTGTATTCTTGAAGCTTGAGTCCCCATCTTCGAAGACGACTAGACGGGTCTTTGACGTTTACTAGCCATGTTAAAGCTTGGTGGTCGGTTTCAACCACGAACTCTGTTCCATAAAGATAGTGACGATAGTATTTAATCGCCCACACAACGGCTAGAGCTTCTTTCTCTGACGTGGCATAATTGCACTCAGCTGAATTCAAGACTCGGCTTGCATAGCTGAGTATGAAGCGATTACCCGACGGCAGATGCTTTTGGGTAAGAATTGCACCTAAAGCATAGTTGCTGGCATCAGTTGTCAAGATGAACTGATGTTTATCGTCAAACTTTGGCAATTGTAGGATTGGCGGAGAAGTGAAAGCATCCTTGATTTTATCGAAAGCTTCTTGATGCTTTTCAGTCCAAACGAAAGGTATATCTTTTTGCAATAAGTTGAAAAGTGGCTTAGCTACTTTTGCGAGATCCTTTACAAACTTTTTGAACCAATGGACAAGGCCAAGGAATTTTTGTATACCTTTCACATTTTTCGGAGTTGGAAAACTTCGTACATCTGCGACTTTTGTTGGGTCTGGCGCGATCCCAAAAGAACTAATTCTATGCCCTAAAAATTGCACTTCGTTATGGGCAAAATGGCATTTGTCCGGCTTAATGCGCAAATCTGCGTCACTTAAGGCCTTAAAAACTTTCTCTAAGTCTTGAAGATGTTCTGGGAAAGTTTGAGAAAAAACTATGATATTGTCAATGTAAACTAGGCACTTGTTCCAGTTTAGTCCTGCTAGAACTAATTCCATTAAGCGCTGAAAATCTGCTGGCGCATTTTTGAGACCAAAAGGTAGCACGTTGAATTTGTAGTGACCGACAGGGCAAATGAAAGCTGTTTTCTCCCATGATTCTTTATCTAACGGGATTTGCCAATAACCTGATTTGAGATCTAGCGTAGAAAAATACGCTGCCGATCCTAGAGCATCGAAATAATCTTCAATTTGAGGTAACGGATACACCTGGGTCTTAGTCACTTTGTTTAGACGACAATAGTCTACAACTGGACGCAAAGAACCATCCTTTTTACCAATTAGAAATAACAGACTAGCCCATGGGCTTGTAGTTGGACGAATCACTTTATCAGCTAACATTTCATCGATAACTGCTTGCATCGCTTTTTGACGCGAATGTTCGATGCAATATGTTTTTCCTGTGATGGGCGGACTATCGCCTGTGTCGATATGATGTTTAAGGAGTGGCGTTTGGCCTAGAGGTTCTCCTTTTAAGGCAAAAATTGAGGAGTAACGCTGGCACAGATCACAAACCTGCTGTTGCTGATGGGCATTTATTGCTGAACTAATTAAGGCATTATTGATTGATGCAAAAAGTTCGGGCGCTCTATCATCCGATAGGGCGATAGGAGACACAATTTTAGCTTCAGTCGTTAAAGAACCTATGAATTCTCCAATATCTATGGTGATAGGTGATTTAGATGTGTTACAGACGCTGAAGTGGGAAAACTGGTACTGATGTATTGATGATAGCTAGTGCGACAAACAGTGATTTGCTTAGCATGAAATCATTATCAGGTTCGAAAAGAGCAATTTCATCATTGAATTGACCACAACAAACATATCCGGGCGTCACAACTTCGTGACGCGGTTGAATGACAATTGATTCGGTAACAGTTACGCGAGCACAAACTGGACACGCAGTTTGCGTATCAGGGTTTATGCGTAAATGCTTTTTGTCATTTGCGGATAGTAATTTGGCACGAAATCCATTGGCAAAAGCACAATCTTCGACTGTGTTGACGAAAAGTAAAGCTTGTTTGCAAAAATCGAAGCCTAGAAGCAAATCTTCTGGTAAGTCATCAATGACTAAGACAACAGCCGGAGTGGTTTGTTCTGCGACTGTGATATGCATGATATAGGTGAAATGCATGGTTGCTGTCATTTTTCCAATTCCGTGGACAACATGCGCTGCTTGCTTTGGTGGCAATTTGAAACCTAAGCGCAGGAAGGCGCTTGTGGTCATCATTGTGACTTGCGATCCTGTGTCGATTAACGCAGGGAGCTTTATTCCGTTGATTTCTGCTAATATTGTAGGCAAATTCGTAGATGCATGGCTAACAACGGTTTTATTAGCTGCATCCTGAGTTTTGACCTGCGAGTTTAGCTTTTTGTAGACTGCTAAATGTTTCTGTAAACGATGATATTCTTTGAGAAAAGCTTGAGATGCAAAAAGCTGTTCCGAATTTTCGTAGGTCGAAACATACCAAGTTACGATGTTTTCGTTATTAGATGACGATTGGGTCGGTTGCGGTTGGGGAAACGTAACGGTGGGTGTGGATGATACCGAATACGTAACTGCCGGGGTTAGAATGCATAGGTTGTTGCGGAAATTGTCGATACACGTTATTCGGCTGGCGATAATTCTGAGAATGTTCTGCAAAACGATTATTTGCATACATATTTCTTTCATTGTCATAGTATCGCATATTACTGTAGGGATTACGGTAAGTAGTTATACGTGTTAGCCTGGATGTAACGTTATAACATAGCCCATGTTATAAGATAGGCAGCTCTTGATAAAGCATAGGCAGTATAGCCAAACGCGGTACCTGTGTTGATAGGACCGAGAGTAGGAGCCAGGGAGCAGCCTTAGGGAGTGGTCTTGGTGGTAGGGAGCAGCCCTGGCGAGGGGAGCAACCCTAGGGAGCAGCCGTGGGGGTCAGGGAGCAGCCGTGGGGAGCAGCCCTGGGGAATGAGTGGAGCCATGGGGAGTGGACTTGGAGCAGCCATAGGGAATGGGAGCAGCCCTAGCAAAGAGCCGCGGGGGCAGGGAGCAGCCGTGGGGGGGGGGGGCAGCCCTAGGGGATGGGGACCCCCTCCCGCGCCCTAGAAGACCGACCAGTGCCAGGTGACCGACCAATGACAGCATATTTTCGTTTTGCTAATTTAGTTTTTCAGGTTTTACCGGAAAAAATCATCTTTCACCTTACTAACTTTACACTACTTTTCATTTTTCGCTTACGGTCAAATTTCTTTTGTTTTTTTACATTGCTTAATATTATTTTTACATTACTTTCCAATTTGTTCACCCGTTGCACGCTACACTCAACTTAACACCACTTTCTGCGTAAAGTATAAATCAAACACTTTTAAATCGTATAATGTTATACAGTAACAATCACAAATCATGAGCTGTCTTGATTTGCAGACGTCCGTGGGAAGGCTCGATCTGAAATAGGTATAAATGAATCTATAAATAAGGAAATTGAATTTGAAGAAACAGTAAAATATAAAAATGGAAGAGCTTAAAGAATTAAACAAACGACCTTATGTTGATGAGGAGAAGAAACCGTATGGGAGGGCAATCAGGCCACCCATCCAATTGTGCGGGCGGAACTTGGAGCGCCCCATGTACCCATTAATGATTCACCTGTGCTACTACTGCCAAAAAAATTCATCGGATCACGACTTTTTTGAAACTAACGGAGGCAGATGGTATGCAACAGTGCAAACGGTGCTGTGAGTTTAATAGGGCTATGCAAGAAGCTGGTGGTCGTGTTCTGATGCGCTATGCGGAGCATGTAAAGGAGGAAGAAAAGGCTAAAACGAACTACTAAAGTCTATAAATATGAGCAGGAACATGAATAGTCGTATGTGCTATCTGAGCCTATATTATTTTTATCTGCTACGACTACTGCAATTCGCTGAAAATGTCATCACCTGGCGAATTGGCGTTTCGTCATTTTGTGAACAAACTGGTCGACAAAGCGGCATCCCGCTACATTACTGTACAGAAGGTGGAGCGGATCGGCAACTGCTTCTGGACGCAGCTTACGGATGAATTTAAGGATGAACGGCGTCTTGAAGACAGATAAAGCGTTCTGGACGTTTGCGCTGACCTTGAAAAAATGCGTGGTGAATCGTGAAAATGAAGCATTGTACGAATTGTGGCAAAATTTTGATATTAACGCGAAAAATATGTGGGAGCATTTGTACGATAATGCGATCATGCATAAAGTTAATATGGTGTTGTAAATATGAAATAAAAAAAAAGAAAAAAGCGAGAGGTCATCTCAATGACATGTATAAGTACTGATGATTGGTGCAGAATGCATACATCAAAATGAATAAGGTGTTAAATAAGTTATATTACGATCCAAAAACTGGCTACTCTGGCGCCCATCAGCTTTACACCCAAGCCCATAGGTATGACCCCCGCATTCAACTCAAACAGGTACGAGCATGGTTGGCTAAACAGCCTACATATTCGCTGCACAAACCGCTTTTAAAACACTATAAACGCAATAAAGTTATTGTGAGTGCTATGGATGAGCAGTGGCAGGGGGATTTGGTAGACTTGCAATCTATGGCTGATCATAATGACGGGTATAAATATTTGTTGAACTGTATAGACATTTTCTCGAAATACGCCTGGTCTGTACCTTTGAAGACCAAAAATTCAAAAGAGGTACTTGAAGCATTTAAGTCAATTTTACATTTGTCAGGCCGAAAACCGTACAAACTTCAAACGGATGCCGGCAAGGAATTTGTAAACAAGGAATTTCAACGTTTTCTGAAATCGGAAGATGTGAATTTCTTTACGACGAAAAGCGAAATGAAAGCAAGTGTTGTTGAACGTTTCAATAGAACTTTGAAAGAAAAAATGTGGCGTTTCTTTACACGTAATAATACATATAGGTATATTGATATCATAGATAAACTCGTGAAAAATTACAATAATTCTGTTCATAGAACTATTGGTGTGGCTCCATCAAACGTAAATGAAAAAACGAGCGCGAAATTTTGAATAAAGCGTTTAGAATAGAGCCTCGCAGCGAGCCCGTACAGTTTAAATTAAATATAGGCGACAAAGTGCGAATAAGTAAAGTGAAACGCACGTTCGAAAAAGGATTTTGGCCAAACTGGACTGAAGAATATTTCGTTGTAAAAGAAAGATTTGCACGCACTCCCCCCGTTTACACGCTAGAAGATCAGATGGGCGAAAAATTGGAGGGTATTTTCTATGAAACGGAAATGCAGAAAATTGATACGTCTGCTAAAGATGTGTTTATTATTGAGAAAATATTGAAAACGAGAAAGCGGGCAGGAAAGACTGATTATTTAGTGCGGTGGCGTGGTTACCCTCCTAAATTTGATTCATGGGTGTCAAACGTTGTAAAGTTATAAATATAAAGTCATACATACGTTGTAACAATCAAAATGGATGATTTCAGAACAGGTCCTGGCGACTTTTATCTATTTTTCGTATCTACAAAGGCTTTGAAAAACAATGGAACGTATACTCTCCAGCTGAAAAAGCCCCTAGAATTTACGGGCGAATGGGAAATGGGTGTAAAACAAATTATTCTAAAATCGCCTTTTACGACCCGAAATTCTGTCAGTTATCTTTCGCCTGATAAATCTGACGAAAAAATGATTATGAAAAAATTTGATATTGAACCAAAAAATTTTCCATCTAGCATTGCAGATTTGGTACATATAATCAGGCGTTACCAGAAAGTATTCGGAATGACGTTCACCTGAGTATTACACCTGATAATTATGCAGTTCTGAATATTAAAAACACTCAAGTACAAATAAATTCGCCTTACTTGACAAAATTATTAGGTTTAAATATAGACACAATTTACCCAAACGTGTTCCCCACTAAAAACTTTGTCGTCAGGGGTGAGCGTCGTGTTTGGATAAACCCCGTCTTTTTGGTCGAATCTGATCTTGTTGTACCCAGCGCGTACTGTTCTCAAATAATCTGCGTGGATGTCTTTCAGCCAACGCCGCATCTCGTAAGCTATAAATATGAAAATGTTTCCTATTATAAAGTACTTCAAAGCTACGTATCATCGATATCTATAGCTATAAAAAATACAGACAACTATAGTTTTTCGCTGTCGGATCCAAACATTCTACAGTTGCACTTTAAAAGATCTGCGATATTGTAAAAATGTCTATTCAACCTTTTTCTGCACGTCAGCCGTCAGGAATCATGATGATGACTACTGCCGAACCCCAAAAAGCACCAGTTACTGTAAGAAGAAACGACAATGTAAAAAGTCTATAAATAGGCAAAGTAGATCTAAAAAATTGCATCATCTATTTGCATTGAGAAATTCTAAATATGTCGAAAAATAAGGCAGAATTTGTTGAAAAACAGGCCGTTTCTATTGTAGCTGAAAATGAAGTTGAGTATTATCCTATAGGTCCATTAATAGCAGAAGAACCGATTCAATTTGATATTCCCGAATCGTGGACACAGCTTACGGACCCCAACTTTTTATTAAAAATCCTAGCAAAAGTAGTTAAAGCGGATGGATCAAAATTAGATAAAGCAGCCCGCGTAGCACCCGTTAACTTGACATTGCATGCACTTTTTCGCGATATTGTATTAAAAGTGAATAACGTGATAGTTAGTCAAGCAACTATCACGTATCCGTATAGGGCTTATATAGAAACAAATTTCACATACTCCTCAGCTGCTAAAAATGGGGCAGTAGGTATACCACAAATGTTTTACAAGGAGCAATCGGGTATGTTTAATGCTACTGTAGCAGGAAGTAACCCCGCATTCGATAAACGCGTAGCCAAATTCGCAGAAAGCAATGTTGTTGAAATGGCGGGACGAATACACTGTGATTTTTTACTGCAATCGAAATTAATTATTCCGGGTGTGAAATTTTCTTTAACTTTAGTGCCCACTCCTACATCGTTTCACTTGCTTTCAGGGACAGCAACACCTAGTGAAAAAATAATAATTACGAAAATTATGCTGAAAGTCAGGCGCATGTATATATCTAGTAGTACAATTTTAGGTATAGAGCGTTCCCTACAACAAAAACCTGCATTGTACCCTATCAATCGCGCTACAGTAAGGAGTACGCAACTAGCACCTGCTCAAACCCATTTATCTAATTTTGTTTTAAATAGTGGTCAAATACCCCGATTGATTATTATTACCCTAGTAAGGTCATCTTCTGTTTTAGGCTCTTATGCAGCAAATCCGTTTTTGTTTTCACTAAGAAAATGTATTAGTGCTCAAATACAGGTTAATGGACGTTTGTTTCCACCCCTGCCCTATACCCCCAACGAATCTTTTATTGATCCGTATCTTAATTCGCTAAGAATAGTTCAAAAACTTTACACGGATTCGGACACTGGAATATCTTTTGACGATTTTTTACATGAAGGTCACCAGATTCTGCCTTTTGATTTGAACCCTGAAGAAGGGGGTATACCCGCAAAATCTAACGGGGTAATTACGTTTACAGGGCAATGGCCCGCAACTGCTTTTGGTGATTACTGTACATTGTTCTTCTACATGTTGTGGGATAATTCTATAAGTATAGATCACCACAGAAATGTAATACTCGACTATATACCTTAAAATTATGAATTCCGGTCAGCTGAGAACGTTAGCCCAATTTGATAGGCATTTCAAAGGCGTCTTTTCATGCGATGGGGTGTACGACCTAAAAATTGGCAAAAATGAGCAATCGTTTTATATTATTGTGAATACTACACGTGGTGCAGGGACGCATTGGGTTCTCTTCTTTAAACCCGCAAATGAAAAAATTATATTTTTTGACAGTTTTGGAGAAGAGCCTGAAGAGTATGGAAAATGTTTAGAAAAAGCCATTCTACGCTTTTCATCATTTTCATCTTACCCCCATCAGTACGTCGTGGGGGTGAAAAAAGCGCTGCAGTCTGACTTTTTGTCCATATGCGGTATGTACTGCCTCTTTGCAGCGTATGAGCTTTCTCAAAATTACACTATAATTAGCATTTTATGCTACTTTTCAAATAATCGATCGTTAAATGATAAATTGATTTGCAACTGGTTTAAAAAACGATATAGAATTAAAGTTTCGATTTGCGAGTGATGGAAGAAATCAGTCAAGACATTCAATTTTTACGCACCCCTGCCAATTTCGTTATTACAGGGGCAACGGGGAGCGGAAAGACATGGTTTTTGCTAAAACTTTTAAGACAGTGGCCATTTAAAACGAAAAGGGGGAAAATTTTATACTTTTATCATATTTGGCAGCCCCTTTTTGAAGATTTTCCAAACGAATTCCCCGAAATCACATTTTCCCAAGGCTTAAACATGGAAAAAATTGAAAACAGTATTGACGACGAAAAAGTAAATGTGTGTATAGCCGATGATTTAGCTGACGCAGCTGTCAAAAACAAAGATTTTGCTCGTCTTTTCACCATGTACGGTCATCACAAAAACATGGTAAATTTTTTCATAACCCAGAATTTGTTTTTCAAAGGACCAATGGCGACGACGATCAACAGAAACACGCACTATTTTATTTTAACCAAAACACCCCATTTGAATGTTCTTGAAGCTCTAAATCATCAGCTTTATGGCAGTAAGGGTCCGCTAAAAATAGCGTATCAAAAAGCAATGGAAGAAAAACCTTATAATTACCTACTCGTTGACGTATTCGCTAATAGGATCCAGGATCATCTTCGAACCAATATTTTTGTCGACAAATGGCCAATGGTTATATGGCGCCCATGTTTATAAATATGAATTAATTTAAAAAAAGTCGAAAAATGACTTCTAAAGCAAAAACAGAGATTCAAATAAGTGAACCATACTCTAAATTGCTGGGTGACAAAAGTACATCGAAGAGATTAAGAGTCGTGCTAATTAGGCAAGCACCGACAGAATTTTTCTCAGTGCTTACGCAAACAGTTAGACATTTACTAAACGGTACTTTCTGTGCGAAACAATCAGATTTTTGTCAAAAGTACGAGACAAGTTTGTACTTGTTAGCATTGCCCGGAACTCGTAAAACGGATAAACAAAAAGTTTTGGAAACGGAATCTGCGGAATTTATTTCTAATTTATTTTCGGCTCTTCAAGAAGCATTGAAAAAATGAATGTCCGCAAAATGTTCGTCATACCTGATGAGTTTTACCAATCTCTACTTAAAAAATCGAAAATCACTGAAGATCCGTTAGTTAAAGCACAGGTAGATTTAGAAACAGAGAAGGAAAAAATTCTCGAAAGTAAAAAACATGACAACGAGCAAAAAGCAAAAATGTATGTAGATGCGATGCACACACAGACAGTTTTAGAGGAACAAAGACAAAAAGCTGCAAGTAAACCAATTAGCGTTCAAGTGATACCTACGCCTACAGTTGATAAAAAAAGGGATAGACCGCCGAAAAAGAAGGAAAAATTTTTCGAATTTGATATTGGAGTTGGTGGCAAACTCAAGAAAAGATTAGACCTTCAATCTGATGACGTTTTTTTCATGTATGAGCCGCACGGTAAACTGAAAAAAGATTTGCTGACTTGGAAAATTGCCAACAAACACCCCTATAAATACAATTGACACTCAATAATGTTGTCATTATGGAGATTTGCAATCTCATTGCGAGTATGCGATGTACTTGCTTTCTCAATTTGACCATTATTGCGTCAACCTATGCTGACAGGGTCAAATATCAGCCGGGTCGTTTTCCTGGTCTTAGCCTGAAATTCCAAAATCCGAAAGCTACGGTGCTCGCGTTCAAATCTGGCAAATTGGTGTGCACAGGGACTAAAAACGAAGATGAAGCCCGCGAAACTTTTAAAAAAATGCAGTGTCTCTTGAAAATAATTTATCCGAAAATCAAAATTCAAAACTTTGTGGTTCACAATTACGTCGGATCGAATAAATGCGGCCATCGTGTAGATTTGAGAGACGTTTATGGGAAATGTCGTCCTAAATGCGTATATGAACCCGAACTGTTTCCTGGTTTGGAATTATCCTTAAATAATCGTGTCACTGTTATCATTCTTACTTCGGGTAAATTTTTTGTGACCGGATCGAAATATCGCAGTGACGTGTTTCGTGCTGATGAAATTGTTCAGAATATTTTGAGTTCGTGTAAAGTTGATTGATTCAAAAATAAATTTTTAGATCATGGAAACTACGATTCTACTCGCTGATCATTTTGACGCGTCCGAAATCACAATTAGAATAATTCACAATTATTTGATTATCGAAGCAGAAAAATTCATGGGCCTCAAAGGTGTCAATTTTTCACGATATGCATTCAAGTCGTGTAAAAATTTGCGTAAACGCGTCAACCCAAATAATCTGAAAGCGTTCTACAACGGAAAGTTGCTGCGTTTCAGCGAACACGATACCATACATAATGGAGAAATTGAACTCGTTATTAATAAGCGCCTGAAAAGAACTCGCGCCGATGCATTGCCGTGATGAATCAATAATACGCGCTCAACTGTTTGTACATACCTAGAGCTTCACGGAACTCGTGAAGAAAAAAATTTAATTTTATCTAAAATTTCCTTTTTCAAGAACCTAATTAGGTATAAAATTGTTAGAATCACGAGTAAAGCTAAGCATCCCTGTAATTCACCAGAAATCGTATTAAATTCGTTTTTGCATCCTTTCTCTAAACACCTGCCTTCAATTTGCAAGTTTTTTGGAAAATTTTGATCAATTTTCAAACAGCTTTTACAACGTGGTTTGAATTTCATAGATTTTAGATTTGGGAAGCAACGTGTAAAATTCCGCCAGTCCGAAATCTGAAAATCGCATCCATCTTTTAAAATCACCGATCTGGCGTTTCTTGTAAAGTTATCATTATAATTTATCTTTTTTTCACAAATTATACGAGATCCATTGTACATGCAATGATCAGCACGTGTCATACGAATCACACTTAAAACTAATAATAGGGCTTTCATTTTTGCCGATGAATCTGCTTTAACTATGTATAAATAAATAAAATTTCTTATTTATAAACATCGTTTTCCATTATCAAGAAATTTTTCTTACGAAAATAACGGGATTAATTCCTCCAATCTCCGCTGAGCGCAAGTAAGTGCAAATCAATCAACTTCTGTCATATGGTGGCCCTTAAAAGGGCCGTTGGGATTGGAAAAAACAATAAAAATTGATCGTCGATGCCCTTCACGGTATTGGGAAAAACTGATATCCGTTAAGTCGTTGTTCAGACGACGTGCCATCACAATTTTCATGCAATAGCAACGTTGGTTCGTCCGACGTGTCCATCCAATGGGCACGCACGTTGGCATCTTGATCACACGACGAAGTTTGCCGTTGTTTTGGACGTGATCGGTGAACGAGCCGTAGTCAAGGGCCTCTTGGAAACAAGACTTGACGTCTACAGGCCTCATTGTGAAATAGCACGATGCACTGGGGTACATGTGCTTCTTGATGTGGCCTTCCAGAGCTCCGGCTCGATCTTGATCACGCCAGGCATTTGGATGCTGTGGTAGTCGTCCGGAAAAACAACCATGGTTGTTGGACGACCAGCACGCAAATACCATGATCATGTTGAGCGGCTTCGAATAAAAATAAGTTGAAAATTATAAAAAATTGTGATTTAATCTTAGGACAAGCGAGCCAGGTTTTCCTCAAAAGCAACATTTTTTAATTGTGCACTAGCATAACTTTCGATGCTATGATTGAGCAAACTGTAAATATTGTTGATTCGTAAAAGAACGAATATATGAGAGATATGATCTATATGAATTAAGTCAAAAATAAGGAGAAGTAATGTATATGGACTTATTTTGCGCACGACTGAGCTAACAAAGATGTAAAAAGTTTTTATAATGCGTGCCTTCGAAATTACCGCATAACAGTGATGGGTCTGACAAATTGATATGCAAAATAAGAATAAGCGCGAGGAATGTGACTGAGAAGTTTGGAAAATAATACTAGTGTGATACCATTTCTACGAGCCAAGTTTTTACAAAACCATAATAGGACGAAGAGTGCGATAAGACTGAGTCAAGTTTTTTATGTAACAAATTGAGACAAAATTGCGCATGAATATGAAATAGGAATTGGCGGGAATGGTGGAAAACATGTGTGATAAGATCTACGCTAACCGAGTTTTAAGCCTTTGAAGTAGCGCGCAAATGGTATGCAAATCAGCATGAAGAATAGGAATGTATATGTCACACGACTGAGAACTAGCTCGATCATAAAGGAATGCAAGGAAAAAAGCTCAATCTTAGGAATGCGGTTGAGAAGCTGAAAAATAAGAATAAACATGGTTAAATAAGCGCAATCTCAAAGGAATGCGACTGAATTAATATGCAAAAACAGTATCTTGAGACAAATAGCGCGATAAGAATCTTTGCGAAGAGCGAGCCAGAACAAAACCTTTGATGTTGCTCATATGCTGCTATGCAAATTTGTTGTGTGACCGAGAATGGAATGTGATGAAAAAATTGTCGCCTGATAAATAAAAGAAGCGCGCAGCATGCAAAATATCATTCTCCGGATTTTAGCGGTCTCGAATAAAAATTTTCTCTCATAATCACTGTCTATATCTATAAATAAGAATGATTCTTATAATCCGTTAGATCTTTTTCAGGATGGCTACTCCGTTCAATATTCTCAAACGACTAATTGATTCGAAATTATGGGCGCACAATTTGCGATTGCTTTTGATAATATGGAATCGAATGATTAATTACAACGCACCTCAATGCCAACAATTAATTACGCCTGAATTATGGGCTACCACGATTGAAGACGGCTCGCAACTACCCCCGCCCGAAATTACCGCCAAATCGTTGCAATTATTAATTGACACCAATTTATGGCGCAAGGAGCCGAAAATTTCATCGTTTATTTTCGCCGAATTCCTGAAATTGCGCCTTACCTCCGCCGAATCTCGACATTTCGGATCGCCCGAATTTTGGGAAACGATATTCGCCGGTGATTTTGACGAATGCCAAATTGGCGGCGGTCGTCCCACTGCCGACTTCTACGAAATGGGCGAAGAATCTCGCCTTAGCGTTAAACGGTTTAATGCTGAAGCCGTCGGATACAACATTCGATTTCGGCATATAAATGATATAAATAGGGCCCGTATTCCGCAAATTTTGGATGATATAATTTGGCATGCGACTGTCAATTGCGACGTCAGCAATCGCGTCGGATTGGAAATCGTGCACCCAAGCCTCACTCTCGCGTTTTGGTCCCCTTTACGACTATTGAGGCGATGAACGCCGACCGTATTCTAAGCGTCATCGAAAAAATCCAACAATCAAAACGGCCTTTTGATTTCAGTGAGCAGATGACGATGAAAGTCGTCATCGTTGACTCACCTCGCGGCGGCAACCCTAATATGCGCCATAAAAATTCGAATACCCGGATCGTCAATTGGAACCATTGGTTCCAAAAACACTGCGGCCACGGCGAGTGCTTCATTCAAGTGAGTGACGAATAGAATGCTTGAAACGTTTGAGAAAAGCATTTTTCGGAGCTAAAAATTTTGGGGAGTGTATAGCTGGAGAAATTATTTTATTTGTGTTCGTAAATACACAATATGGTTGGTCCAAGGGTCAGTTAATAAACTTTTTGCATAATCTTAAAACATGTTGAAATTGTAAAAATTTCGTTTATCTATAGTTACTGGTCAATTCTAAAGAAGCAGTTTTTGATTGTCAATATCTTTTGTCTTATTTTCCCCTCCAGATTCCCCCTCATGTGCATTTCTGATCGTGATTGGCTTACATTTTCATATCCATTCTGTGTACTTGTGCAAATGCAGATCGCTTTATATGAAGTGATCAGAGGGTTCTTTTTAAATGACCCCGAAAATGCTAAAATTGTGTAAAATGATGTTTATTTATAGTTCCAAAGGAGCAAATTTTCGATTTTCATATATTTTTTCTTACACCCGCCCTGGCGTGCATGCCTCACCCCGCCTTCACGTACACTCTTATCAAAAATTTTATGGTATCATATATTGAATTTCTTATCAAAAAAGCGAGAAAATAGAAGTATTAGACAATATAAATAGGAACGATTGAATTTTAATTTGTGTGAAAGCTTATAATATGATATTTGCTTAAAATCACTTTTAAATGGATGAAGTTGTGCAAAGTAAGTTGTATAGATAATTATTGATTAGACGTTTTTGTGAATATAGACCACAATATTGTACAATTTTTTTGGAAACGCGTTATTATAAAAAGCTGAACCCTTTATATTTCACTTAATTAGTTTTGAAATAATGTATGTTATCTTATAATAATTTTTAGGACCGTGAAATAAATAAACTAGGCATGAAAAATAATTATTTTTCTGACGTTTATATAATATTGGATCATATTTTCTACGATTTTTTTGGAAACGCGAAATTCACTATTCTATATATCTTTTTAAATAGCATTATATTTCAGTCAAATATTTTTGAAGTAATTAGTGTTAAACAAATAACGCTAAACCTACTTTTATGACATTTCGAACAATCCGAAAATTATGCACTTCTCACATTAAGATTAAAAATGACGATAATCTATGCCTGGCGCAATCGGTTGTCGTCGCAAAAGCCCGGCTCAAAAAACAACCGCAGTGGAATACCATTCGTTTGGGGGACCAACGTGGTATAAAGGCTCAAAAGCGTCTCGCTGAGCAATTAATGCGGACGCCGGCCTTGCTGATTTTGATGGCCAATGCGGACTTGAAGAAGCCGTCAAAATTCAGGAAGTACGTCTGCTAATTTACCATAATTATTATTATATTCTTGATCTTAGACTTCGTTTATTGTATATTTAGAAAAATTTTCTCATTGCATACATGTTATTTAATTGTTACTGCGCACTACTGCCTGTTCTACGTATTATTTTTTGCATATTATGTAAAATGGCTGATGTCTCTAGGATCATAATTCAAGGGGTATAGCCTTAGTCAAAATTAGTTGGCTAATTTTTTGCATACGTAATATTGAGTATATCTTCAGAATCCTAATTTGGTATATTTTCAAATTTTCATTACGAAAATTATTGAATTTCTATGAACTTGAATTGAATTGAATTTCTAAATAAGTTTTTTAAATACAAAATATGTACAAATTTCAGAATCCTAATTTTAGAGTGTGTAATATACATTTGGCAAATTAATAAAAGTTTCTCATTGCACGTCTTTTTTCACTAATATACGTGTGAATATGTGTTATGGAAATTATTTGAATATTTCTGATTTTTTAAAACATCTAAGTTTTCAGAATGCTATTTTGATATATCTAATAATTTTCCGTGTACATTATGAAAAACAATACATACTCACAGAATTCAAATTTGGTATGCGTGCTAATTTTTGTTTATGCTATAATGAAGATTATTCGACTTACTTTTATTCTAACCATATGTAAATAGTAATTATGTGAATCTGAATTATGTGATAATTATGTTATCACATTTTAATTCCCAGAATCTCGCTCCTGTGTATCAGCTCGAAATATACTCCAAGGAGCACTTCAATGCCGTCATTTATAAGGGCACGCCGGCCGAACATCGTGCTGCACATCTACCTCCACGACCGGCATTACGACGTCATTACGCGCATGTCGGCCTTCGTCGGTCGCACTTATTACTGTGACCAGTGCGATAAAGGTTACAGTAATGAGGAAGACCATAAATGCAGCCGGGGCGGGTGCCCTGGATGCAACCGGGAGGAGGGAGGCGTGCCCCATTGAGCCTGGCTACTTCTACCGCGCAGCATGCAATCGGTGAGCTGAACAGTAATTAAATAAATTGATAAATATAGAATTGATTCAATAAGCGACTAAAATAATATATGAATACGTAAAATTGATGATTAAAAACAATTGTGTAATTACACAAATAAATAACTTTGTATTTAAAATTACTCTTGAGTTATATTTATTTTTGAGCATACGTTTTTTAAAAATGTGTTTGTTTTTATATAAGTAAATTATAGATTTTGATTATTAGTGTACGAGTGTTAGATTGCATGTAAATAGTTCTGCGTTTTTTCAATTATTTCTCCTTGTGAATTTTAGGTATTTGCGTAGCCAAGCATGCTGCCAAAATCATCTGACAGGCCAATCGATTAAATTGAGCGGTAAAATGCAGCGCCTCGAATCCGCTTGCAGTCATCTGAAACGCTGCAAAAAATGCAATCAACTGGTCCAAACGTCGCACAAAAAGGGACACAAATGCTACCAATTTTTCTGCAAAACTTGCGGCGTAAAAGACGATCGTCTATTACACGAATGCTGCATGATGGTAAAAAACTTTTATGAAATACCAACATTATTGGAGAGGTAGTGGGTAATGGTAAAACGTTAGGGTCCTAATGAGGTCAAATGGTCAAAAATACAATTTTCAAAATCCGTGTATTTAGCAAAATTTTCGGGCTAAAAGGGTGAAAAAATACAGTTTAGCCCGAAATTTAAAATAAAAAATAAAATCTTATATTATGATAATTATATTAATAATAATGTAAATAATTTGTTTTGGAGAGTCTGGGGTAGAATAATGAAAAAACAAATCTAAGTTAAACATGTGAATGTATGATAAAAATAGATTCCATATTGTAATTAAATGTAAGCAGTGTTTTAGGAGGTAGAAAAAAATTCAATTCTGGGGTAATAAACCCAAAATAAATATGATAAAATAAAATAACATTTTTATATATGCTTTTAGCCCATATTCCTGAATGATGACAATGACGCCAATAAAAAACGAAAACGGAAGCCGGTCTTCATCTTTTTCGATTTCGAAACTCGACAGGATGAAGAACTCCGTCAAACCGAAAATGGACCCGAATATAAACACATACCCAATTGCTGCGTCGCATACCGGTTGTGCGACAAGTGTCGCGATAAGGAGCTTGGATCATGCGATCACTGCGGCGGGCGAAATTGGCATATTTTTATGGGCGATAATACCTTAAATGCGTTTGGCAAATGGCTGTTTTTGGAAGAAAACTGCGGCGCCACGGCTCTCGCCCATAATGCTCGCGGCTTTGATGCCCAATTCCTGCTTGAATACCTACATGAGCAGCGGACAATTGTGCCGAAAGTCGTCACACAAGGTAAATAATTTTTCAGCAAATATTTCATATTAGTTATATATAAATGTAAAATTTGTTATGGAAAATTTATTTTGATTAATATTTTCATTTTTGATCGTATTTTATACTGATAAAATTTCCCATTATGACATGAATTTAAAAATTTATTATAGCCTTTTTGTTTATACGGAAAATAAAACTTAAGGAACAATTTCTTTGTGCGTATCAAAGAAGTGTTCGTTAAGTATTTCTTATTTTCAATCAATAATTTTTTAAGTTGCAGCCGTTTTTTCTCTATTTTGCAAATTTATCAGAATTTGCTTTTTTCTCTGCATGTATGCTTTGTTTTAATACTCAAAATGAACCTTCGAAATACTTTTTTCCTGTGCTGTGCATGTATGTTTTATCGATTCATCACATTGTTGTAGGATTGGAAATCCTCATGGTTGAAGCCAGTGGATGTACAGCGTCATCGATACGCTGAATTTTTTGCCGATGCCACTGGCCGCTTTCCCCAAAACGTTCAACGAAAAGGAGCTCAAAAAAGGTCATTTTCCGCACCTTTTCAATATCTCGCTAACGCCAATTACAAAGGTCCAATACCTCCCGTCGAATTCTATAACCCCGATCTAATGAAGGACAAAGCCCGGGCCGATTTCTTGAAATGGTGAGTAAAATGTGATTTGCGTTTTATTATAGAAGAGTTTAACCTTTACCCAATATTGTGCTATGACGTACGTGTAGTCTAGAGGAGGGGTGGGTGTATCTCTGACTAAATTATACGTATGTATACTTCAGTGTCTAATCAGTATTTTTCAGGCATGCTGCCGAACAAGAATTGGCCAAGGAATTCGACTTGCAACATGAGCTCCTCACGTATTGCAAAAGCGATGTACATATTCTGGCCAAGTGTGCCTTAAAATTTTGTGATATTTTTATTGCCAAAACGAAGGTCGACCCGTTCCTCACAAGCCTGACAATCGCGTCTGCCTGTAATTACGTATTCCGGCAGAATTTCCTCACCCTCAACGCTGATTGGCATTATCCCGCAGGGCGGCTACCGAAATAAGGAGCGGCAGTCCATCATCGGCCTGAAATGGCTTAAATGGCTCGCCGAATCGCAAAAAATACCAATCAGGCACAAATTAAACGGCGGTGAGGTGCAAATTGGACCATACAGGGTCGACGGCTTTCATGACAGCACCATCTACAAATTCCACAGATGCTGGTATGCTTATTATATTGAAATATTATGATTATGTGTAAAATTCTACTTGACTTTTATATTATTTAAAATCCGTTTTACCAATTTATTTAATTTGATTATTCAGAAATAAGTAATTTCATCAAATTTTAAGCATGCTTTTTTGAGTGATTTATTGATTTGACTCCAATTGCAGACAAAGGTAATATTTCAATCTGACTTTGATTAATCATACTGTTTTGAGGTGGCATGGCTGCCCCAAATGCATCCCTAAACGGACCGACGCTACGCTCGATCAAAACCTTTCGGCTGAAGAAACGTATCAGCGGACGATCGCCCGGATTAACGACCTCCACTCGCGTGGCTATACGGTCGTTGAGAAATGGGAATGCGACCTACGACGCGAACTGAAGGATGTGAGTTATACATAGTATTTATACAGTCCGAAGGGTCAGCTGGTATGGGGTCAAAAATGAGCAATTTGGGCTAAATTCAGGAATTTTAATTATTTCACCCAATTTTTTTAAACATTTTCCACTTTTCGCCTTTGTTTCTCCCGTTTCTTACTTTTCTGGGGGGTTTAGACCCTGTGTAATCCTTATTTTTTCTGTGTCAATTTAACATAATCAACTGTGCATTTATTGAGATTTTTTAATTTTAGAATCCGGCGATGAGATCGTTTTTCGATAAGACACAAATTCGGGAGCCGATTGGTCCTCGCGATGCGTTCTTTGGTGAGCGGACCAACGCCATCAAACTGTACCATAAGTGTCAGGATGGCGAACGCATTGAATACGTTGACGTGTGTTTGCTATATCCATACGTCTGCAAAATGGGTGTATTTCCCTTACGGTATGGATAATAGTAAAATAATAGTAAAATGATAATAGTAAAATAATAGTAATATTTAAATAATGAGAATAATAATAGCATTAATGTGTTATTCCTTCAATTTTTGTACTTTACTGCGTTTTTATTGTATATTTTTATGCGTTTTTCTCTTAGCCATCCCAAAATAATTACGGAAAATTTCGCCGATCTGTCGACTCAACCGCATACGGGCCTCATCAAATGCGTCGTGTTGCTGCCAAAAGGCCTTTTCCACCCTGTGCTACCCTACCGCGCACATGGAAAACTATTTTTCCCTCTGTGTCGCACTTGCGCCCTTGAAGAAATCGATAACTGCACCCATTCTGACGCCAAACGCCAAATTGAAGGGTGCTGGGTCTTTGCTGGAACTGTACAAGGCGATGGAATTAGGTTATCGGGTAAGTTGCACATATTTTTATAGGTAAATATATTTTTATTGGGAATTTATAATGCGTGTTCTACCCATACTTTGTTTTATGTGATTGATTGATATATTTGATTTCATCAAAAATTCTTCTATTTTCAAGGTGATAGTAGTCCTCGAAGTAGGGCACTACCCCGAAACCAAACAGTACAACCCGGCGACCAAATCAAACGGTTTATTCGCTCTGTACATAAACACGTTTCTCCGTCTGAAGCAGCAGGCGGATGGATACCCGTCATGGGCTGTAACTGACGACAAAAAGGCCAAATATGTCGTCGATTATGAAGAAGTTGAGGGCATAAAACTCGACCCGGCGAAAATCGAAAAGAATCCGGGCATGCGCGCCCTCGCCAAATTAATGTTGAACAGCTTCTGGGGCAAAGTAAGTTTATAACAATATACTGTGTAATAATAATAATAATAATAAAAACAAATAAAAATGATAAATTAAAATTACTCATAAAGATATTAATGAGTTCATTTTGTAAGTGTTACTGGTATAAATGTTAGGAGAGAGCCCTGAGCTTTTTTTATCTATTTTTTAGTTCGGACAACGCAACGATCAGTCCCAAACCAAATACTTCAAAGACCCCGAAGCGTTCAACAAATGCGTTTTCAACAACAAAAGCAAAATTGCGAATATCCGATTTTTTGGCGAATCCCTTTGCGTGTGTCACGTATTCGATTGAAGACGAATTCCTCATACCGCCTCAAAAACACGAATCCGGTCATCGCCAGCTTCGTTATGGCTCAAGCAAGGCTTAAGCTCTACTCTTACCTGGAGAAGCTGGGCGACCGCGTACTGTACATGGACACGGGTTAGTCTGAATACCTAAACTTTTTATGTGTATAAAACACTCCAATACATTTGTATTATTTTTTACATTCCGCTTTTCTTGATGTTTTTTTTTATTTCTTTTTTTTCTATTATTTCTTTCATCTAATTAGATTCTATTATCTACTTGACGAAACCTAACGATGCCTACACCGTGCCAACCGGATGCTACTCTCGGTGAAATGACGAACTTAACTAACAACGTACGGCGTAAAACGCGTACATTGACGAATTTGTGGGCGGAGGCCCAAAAAATTACGGCTATCGTGTCGTTGACGCCACCGGCAAAATCGTTGCAGAAATAAATAAGGTCCGGGGTATAAGCCTCAATTACGAAAACAAAAAATCAGTCAACTTTGAGGTCTTGCGCAACATGGTTTTCGAATATTGCTTGCACAATAATAATTTCGTTAAAACTATTGTTGAAAAACGTATTTTACGCGACCATGAACGGAATGTGACGACTAAAACTTGTACAAAAGACTATAAGGTCGTGTATAATAAACGTGTCATTTGTGAAAATTTTATGACAGTGCCATACGGCTACTAATTTTTCTCGTTTGAGCATTTTTATGCCTTAGGGCTGTAGGATATTTTTTGTATTTCATGTATTTTTTGTTTTATGTATTTTTCATTTGCTTTTGTTTAAGCGCGTTCGAAATTTGATGATGCCGATGCCTATGCCGATAACAAATGATAAGAATCGGCAGAAAACGTTAAAAAATGATAAAATAGGCCAAAAAAGTTAAAAAGATAAAATCGGCAAAAAATACTAGAGCAGCCTGAGGTAAGCAGGCTGAAAGGTAAGTTTTGTTTTTTTGAGAATCCTACGTTTTCAGAGAGTACGCTATTATTATTATTATTACAGTATATGCATTCTACATTTTAGATGATTTTTTGTATAAATAAACATTTTTCAGGAGGTAAGTTTTTATTTGCGGATGGTAAGTTTTGCATTTTAAGGAGGTAACTTTTAACTGTTTTTCCATTTTCAGGAGGTAAGTTTTTGACTGAATTTGTAATTTTTATATTTACATTTTTTTCATGCTTTCAGGAAAGGTGAGTCTCTAAAATTTTATTGTAATGTGCTATAGTATCTATGTTAATATCCTATTATTATCATTATTAATTTTATTATAAATTATTATTATTATTATTATTATTATTATTATTATTATTATTATTACAGTATATGCATTTTATATTTTCAGGTGGTAAGTATTTACTGATTTTTGTATACAATAGACGTTTTTTTCAGGAAGTAAGTTTTTATTTGCAGATGGTAAGTTTTGCATTTTTAGGAGGTAAGTTTTAACTGTTTTTCCATTTTCAGGAGGTAAGTTTTTGACTGAATTTGTAATTTTTAATATTTACATTTTTCGTGCTTTCAGGAAAGGTGAGTCTCTAAAATTTTATTGTAATGTGCTATAGTATCTATATTAATATCCTATTATTATTATTATATTATTATTATTATTATTATTATTATTATTATTATTCTTATTATTATTATTATTATTATTATTATTATTATTATTATTATTATTATCATATGAATTTTTACCTTTTCAGGTGGTATGTATTTGACTATTTTTGTATACATAGACGTTTTTCGTTTTTCAGGAAGTAAGTCATTTTCAGGAGGTGAGTGTTTCGCATTATCACGTCCTGAATGATTGTTATCATTTTCAGAAATTAAATATTTTCATTTTCAGGAGGTGAGTAGTTTTATATTTCTATCGTTTTCAGGAAGTAGATAATCAAATGCTTTTCATTCTAAAATTCCGTTTTCGATTCTTGTTTTCATACTAAAAAGGCGTAAAAATATCCAGTCCGGCCGGCAATTTCTCAAGCTTTTTCAAAATGGATCACATGCCGGCCGAAATTTTAACACGCGTTTTTTCATTTCTGAATCCTTTCGATCTGCAAACGCGTATGCCCTCGATGGTCCATACTAATTGCCGGCCAACAACGGCCAATCACCCCAAACGTCATGCTCCACTTGATGAGGCCTGAGTGTGCCCATGACGACTGAGCCGGAAATTGTAGTTGTGAATTGCCAACGCCCCCAAATGGATGCTCGCCCATTTGACGATGTAAAGGTCGTTGAATTGACCGTCTGTCCGAAGCAGTGGCGAAACAACGATCGAATCTTACAGCTGCTGCAGGAGATTAATCCTGGAACGCTAAAACTCGAATGTGAGTGTATTTACAGTCACTGGGGAGGGAGTGTACTTTCCAGCTGCTTTCTGGCCTAAAACCCAAATTCACTGTCCCTTTTTCTCATACGTTTAAAAGTCTTAAAATCGCAGCTTTTTTGACCTAAAAATTGGGGAAGGATTTAGAATTTTTATCTTATGTGTCATGACCTTAACATGTTACAGTGTCATGATTCGTTTCACTTAACACCACACAAATTTGTATTTAAAATTAGCATCCTAGTTATTATATGTTTTTCTCAAATCATTTCATTTTTTAGCCGGATCAATCGTCTTTATCGACCGCGTCCGTATTTTGCGCCGCTTTCTGGACAGGTGCCCCGAAATTGAAAGCCTTTGGCTCCACAATATCGACGATATTTGCTTAACCGGCTGCAACCATTTCCCAATAAAAGAATTAATTTTTCACGGAACTTCAAATGAACTTGAAGAAGACTGCGCCCCGTTTTTCGACCCCCGCCACTTAATTCTGAAAGGAATCCGGTCAAATGGCAATTACCCTGGTTGATGACCCATATTTTGCGCTCAATGCAACGAATAACTGAACTGACTGTCGAATTTGCCGGCGAAACAAATGAGGACATTCGGCGAATATTCTTTCGGGAAATTGTTGAAAATTTTAAAAATTCACAGTTGAAATTCAATTTTTGTTCGTTCAATTTACGATTTATGCACGTGACCAATTTCCGATTGTTTTTCAATGACTAACTGCGAATTCGTTACATTTCGATATTTTGGCGCGCAGTACTGTAAAGTTTCGAAACTGGCCGATAGTGAACGCTTGTTAAGACTGTACAATTATGCTCCGTCCAATTAAACCACCATTCTTTTCACCATCTGTAAAAAACGAACCAAAAATTAAAGCATTTTTAGAGAAAAACGGCTTGAAAGTTGGGGGTTGAACTTTTAGTCTAGAGCGACGGCCTCCCTGCTCGAGTGATTACAAGCGCAGCGGGCCATGGACCTAGACTATAAATATAGATTTTCTCTCACACGTTTATAAAGGTAAATAGTGAAACTGCTTGCGCGCCCTATCTGCAGAACATCAAAGCAAAACTTTTATGCTATTTTTGTAAATGTAAATAAAATGTATAGTTTACATTCACTACACTGATTAGCCTGGCATACCTTACTCTAACATCATTTCCTACTTAGGCTATTTATAACTTTTTTACTCAAAAATGAAAAAGTATTGTAAAGTTAGTAAAATTACTCAAAATGAAAAGTAGTGTAAAGCTGGGTGTAGCGTGCAACGGAAAGTGTACATCAGCGTTCGACCCTGAAAAACAAAATTAGTAAAACGTATAAACATGCTGTCATTCCGGCGGTCGGTCACCTGGCACTGGTCGGTCTTCTAGGGGCGCGGGAGGGATAGCCCTACGATGGCTCCCTAGGTTGGCTCCCTGCCCCCACGGCTGCTCCCTGACCCGCTATCTTTGCTAGGGCTGCTCCCCAAGGGCTGCTCCCTAAGGCTGCTCCCCAAGGGCTGCTCCCTACTCTCGGTCCTATCAACACAGGTACCGCGTTTGGCTATACTGCCTATGCTTCATTCAAGAGCTGCCTATCTTATAACATGGGCTATGTTATAACGTTACATCCAGGCTAACACGTATAACTACTACGGTAGTTCTTACGACTACCGTAATTTTGCCAAAAATCATTGTTCGGACGTCGAAAATCTTGATGGGAGTCATAATTTTGAGACGTAGATGGGTACTGTGAGTTTTCAAACACACGAGAATTATACGGAGTACGGTAGTTCAATCGCCACAATGATGAATTGTTTTGAAACATTGGCCTGGATTGGCTACGGTATCGATTTGCGTACTCACTAGAATTGTGAGTTTTGCTGTTGCAATAATTTTGGTTGTTGTTTTGCTGACACCGAAAACATTCATCTCTGGTGTGGCCCATGTGTTTGCAATACACACAATATCGTTGCACTAAAGCATTAGATGTCTCTGGACGCGATTGATGAAAAGATGTAGATTGACGGGGGGTCTCATTTTGACTAAACGTTGAACGCCAAAAATTATTTTTGCAACACGCTACTGGATGCTGCAGCGGCTGTTGCTGGTAAATATGGCGTAGGCTGCTTAGCTGAAGCATACTGTAGGTTCGCAAACTCTATGCAACGCGCAGCATGAAGAAAATCTTGAAGCGGTGCTTCAGGCGCTCTTTTTTAAGCTTTTCTTGCAATAACTGGATTCATCCCTTTTCTGAGCTGATGACGGAGCATTTTCTCAAAAGCTATCAAATCAACTTGAATTTCTGGTTGAGCTCAAATGAGATCTTCGCGTAACGCCAAAAAATAAGCGTTCACAGACTCTGATGGGTGCCGTTTTCGCTCAAGGAATCTATCAAACAATGTATCTGAGTCGATAGGACAAAACTCTGCAATTAATGCTTGTTTTGTAAGTTCATAAGATTCACGAACATCGTTGGGTAGGGAGCGAAACAATCTAGTTGTATAGGTATCGAAAAACGATGGCAACAAATCTAAACACAATCTTTCATCAATTCTATAGCCATTTGCTAATTGCTCAAGTTTGTGAACAAATCTACGAATATCTGTTTTTTCACCTTGAAAAACTTCTTATTGGCTATCATGTACTGGATTTGTTGCAAAAATGGACCTATATTCATAGAATCAGCTAGGTATCGAATACCTGTATTCTCTGAGCTATCAGATGACGTGTCACTGTGGCAACGCCATGAATGTCTTGAAGAAGATCTATGACGCCTGGGACTTTCCGGCGGAGAGTCAGTAGCTTGATCAGGATAGTGAACTCTTCGGTTCTGTTGATTCTGGAGGTGGGTTCTGATACAGCGGGATCGATGCACCTATATTTGGCACAAAAATTTGATTCTGCGGAATATGCATCGCATGAAGTGGCGGTAGTTCAGCATTTATGGGATTAGATTGGTTTGCTGCCAGCTGAATGGCTGGTGAAACAATCTGCACTCGCGGAGACAGTCCAACATTTGCAAAACAAGCTAATTGTTGCTGTTCAGCATTTGCAGAGACGCTAGGACGCGATAAACGCAACGCAATTTGCTGATTAAGAAGCACTGGAACAGACGAACGACGGACGGGCGTTGATGTTGCGAGCTGCACGCGCGAATCCGAGTCAGCATTTGCAAAGCGAGCTAAATGCTGCTGGTCCGCGTTTGCAGTGACGTTGGGAACCGGTTGTGGCTCAACAGGCTTCAAATCAGGGTTTGCAGAGTTTGCATTTTGCAATTGTGCATGCACATGTTCAACGGCTATACGTTCAAGCCGATTTTCTAAATCTTGCATATGTGCAAACATTGCACTAAAAAGATTATTGGAATTGCCGTTTTTGGTTATCCGATTCACATTTGTGTCAGAAACCGATCGTTGCGGATTAGGAATCGTCGTTTCATTCAAAATTTGACGAAGAGTGATATTGTTGTTGTTTGCAACTTGATTATCTATCGGAGAGTCAACACTGTTGTCCTGAGTTTGGACACCTAGCATTTGATTTGTATTCACAACACTGTCTGTGCTTGCACAATTTTGTGCACTGGCGCTATGACCGGAATCTGAGTCATTTGACACACTTCTAGATGATTTCGGAATATTAGCCTGCTTAGGCGACTTATCTGGGGTTTTTCTCCCCTTTTTGGTCATTTTTCTTGCTAGTTTTTTGCCTGGCATGACAGACAATTGAGATTAAGATCAGGACAAGAAATTTATGTCACAACCCCAATCTTGACCAAGAAAAATACGCACACAAACACAATAGAGTCAAAAATGCACATGAACAGTGAAATCTTAAGAATACACACGAAGCAATATGGTTACACAAAGTGGAATATTTTTGAAAATTTTTTAGGCAGAAAATGAAACGATGTTAGCTCGGCCGGTCGTCGTGAATGACCTCTAATGTAAACGTAGGGGGTGACCTACGTTCACTTGCTTACTTACACCCTAGCTTAAACTCACGCGCTCACACAAACGGCAACTCGGGGTAAGTGGCCCGGCCTATAGAAAATAGCCCGGCCCTCTACTGCACGCACCTAGTGAAACTTACTTACTTAACCCCTTTTGAGATTAAGTAACTAAATAATGTAAGTTCCCGGAAACCTAATTGAGGGCTCAAAAAGATTAATATTTAACTTGTTTTGGGACCGAATTCCGGTGCTTGAAAATATTGAAGGTTCCTAAGTATAGTGTAGCACAAGAACAGAATTCAACAGCACAGAAATTCAACCGAGCCCAACATTGTTAATTAAATAATTAATTTTTACAATATTTTTGGACAGAAAATTATGAAGCAATAAAAAACGCAGCAGCATGAAGATGCATGCTGCCAACTGTCGTGTTACGCTAATCGGTTAAAAACAACACTGTAATTACGAGGGCACATAGCCCACCAACGGCATACAACAAATGCCGTGAAGGCACACAAATAAAATAACAAATGCGTAGGGGCGAAAGAAGCCTGCCCACTACGCGACGAATACAATGAGAGTTCCTGCAGCCATGCAGGGGAAAAAACAAGGGAGACTACGTGCGGAAAAATACTGCACGGAAAAGAAAACAGGCACAGCATAGAAGCTGGCGAAAAACCGGGAAACTCAATGTAAAACGAAAAAATCTTAAAGTGCCAGAATGATCGTCAAAACTGCGCTCGCACACAGTTTTAAACGATACGAAAAAGAGGCGTATCAAACGCGGACAAAGAAATGCGGAATGGATCTACGAGAATAACAATAGGCCCATAGGCAAAGCTTACGGTAAAGAATGTACAAACGAAATAGGCACAAATATGAGACATACACATATGGAGTTTTAACACACGTATGATATGATAGCACACATACCGATTCGTACTCAAGTCGCATTAAGCCCGAGTGCCCATTTTCCTATCCCGGATTTTTATCGAAAATATGTATGGGAAAGGAAATGAAGATATGATAATTCTAAGAGGGAAGGTGATCCCGGGCGACACACCAAAGCGTTATGCTGAGTGGTCGCGTACGTGCAAATGGAAATTAAGCACAAAATTGAGCATCAGGGGCAAATAGTCATCGGAATCTATATGTACAACATAGCACAAAACGAATGGAATTTCGCGTTGAACCAATGCAGCGAAAATGGGGTGTAGTAGAGCCATCTCTACAGTTATACAACCGAATGTAGGAAATCGTGTCATCTGTTACTGCGAGAGTTACACATGTAGGCGAACTTGCCTTAGCAGTTCTGCGGTAGCCATCACATAGCCAATACTAGTAGCTATCTACGATAGTGCACTGTGGGCTATGCCTTTGGTCTTCCCATTATTTCCCCATTTTTCAATAATAAAAAACATTAAGATACTTGTCCGGTAGCATAGAGTTAAGTGTATCATAATAGTAATTGTTTCATGCATACCGCCTGTGCAATTGAGAATATTCGATCTGAGATAAAAGCTTATCAGTATTACATTAAATTGATCTTTGTTTAATTTACTGTAATGGTCCTTGAGGCCAATGTACTTAACATTGTAGAGTAGTCTGGCGTTTTTGCTTTTTTGTTTGCCAGTCGGACGCTTGTTTAGTCCGTACATTTTTGTTTTCTTTTTGCTTGTTGTCCGGCTATAGGCCGTGAATTCTTCGTCAAATTAAAATATAGAAAACCTACCCAGTGGTTTTTGGTTATACCGAGGGTTAGGTCGGCCACACCCACGTCGAGGACTTCCACCCATCTTAGTGGACTGATAGGTAATTTCGTATGATAGCTTATTTTATTTGGAAATCAAAATTTATTTCTCAAGCCAAAAACTGATCAAAAATATTATTTAATCTTTAAGGATGAATGATCAGCGTAGAGCTCGTTGTTGTTGTTTTCATTGTTCAGCGTGCTACACATATTAGGAACCAAAAACATTTCGAACCAGGCACTGATTGAAAATAAGTTAAATAAACAACTTGAGCTTGAGATAGGTCAACTGACCTCCGCGGCAAATCCTGAGACTAGGTAGGTAGCCTTAGGTCTTAGGGCGTAGCTGCTGAGATCACCCGACAAGAAGCAGCCAGCAATATTAGGGCTGAGGGGATCAAAGCCGTAAGGTCTCTAAGGGTCCAAAGATCGAAAGCCATCCAGAGCCGCGCGATTGGGGCCAGCACTAAGCGTAGACTTAAGTACCTACGTACCTAGGTAAATCTCGAAGGTAATGTATCCGTCCTATGCCGATTCTTTGCAGACATAGGGCGGCTCTACATTTACATTGGACGTTCCCTCCTTTAGGCTGCTAGCTACAGCCGAGCTGATCAATCATCGTAAAATTATTTTTCGATTCGAAAATTATCATTTTGGCCATCTAAAAATGTGTAACATTTTGTTCACCTTTGTTGTTGTATCAACCGCGATTGTGGCAGTGCGCAATTTAAGTAAGCGTCCGTGGTAAAGATTTTGTGTATCACGGTAAAACCAACGTTATTTTTCTATTTCCGTCGAACTTTCATCAACGAAGGCAGCTTTCACGCTCGCATTTTTCTATAAACGTCGGCCCACAGGCGACAATTTATCATTTTTCTCAACTGACGACGAAATTCCGTCATTTAAGTTCTTACCTACCTGTTTTTCGAACCACGTACATTTTCTTGCGCTTTAGGCTTAGTCCTACCTGTTTTTGATCATTTCACGTCAGGTATATCTTACTTCACGTAAGGAAGTACTATTTACGTGGAAAAACCTGTTTTTCGGATCGACAAAGGCCAATTTTAAAACATTTATTTTAGGAAAAATTTCGACGTACTGAAATTTATTTTACCCAAGGTCACATTTTTCGACATATTTGATACCTAAAAACGGCAGGAAAAAAGGTTTTGCGGACACCACCCGCTAAATTGAAAAAACCTTCTACGCCACCTACTACAGCTCGCCAATTACCTACCGCGCCTGTTGACTCTAATAGCGCGAATAATTCTGCAAGTAATGACACAATTACGAGAGACGTAACTACTAAGGCGAATAATGATAAATTACCCGCGTCACTAAATGCCGCGAGTAACACACAGTCAGAAGATGAACTGTCATTAAGTATCATGCGATCTTGCATTAATCAAACTTCGATAACTAGATCGGACTCTGATATCGACAATTCATCAAGTCATACAATGATTGATAATACGACTACTCTTAATACGGCAAATAATCCCGAAACCAGTTTGGAGCGCTGAAAATCCCGATTCTGACGTAGAAAGTGTTCATAGTCACAGCATAAATGCCGACAAAGTGCATGCTAATGCTAATGTGACTAATGATCTTATTTTGAAAGCGCTACAAGCTATTCATTTGCAATTTTCGGACCTTTCTACACGCGTTGACCAAGATAAAAAGGAAAATGCAGATGAAATGCGTAAACTGCGTCTGGAGCTAAGCACTATGCTTAAACCCCAACCAGTTTTGAATCGCATAGAGAATAATTTGTCTGAGCGCTGTTAACCACTCAATCGATAGCGCAAATTTTTCTGAATTTAATGCGCAAAGTGCGAATCGTGCGCAAAGTACGCATAGGGCATCTTCACTGCTGTCCACTGGCAACAGCGCATCAACTTCACGCTCACCTTCAGAAACTGTTCCCAAAAATATCACTCAAAGTTGTACGAATCGCGCGCCTGAGATATCTAATTTGTCACAGAATCCTTTAAACACGGGTTTGCAACCAGTGCAAAACTCAGGTTTTTCGGAAAACATACCTGCAATTTTGCAGCCGTTGGTACCAATTTTGCAAACGTCGCAATCTTGGCCGTTGCTGTCTTTAAATCGTAATGCGCCTTTCTTTCGTACCTAATTCTTCTACTACAAACTCGCAGCAGCAGTTAAATCCACCACCGCTGCAGTATTTTCCACCTCAAGGCGAAATCTTACCAAATAATTACGTACCTAATCCCATAAATGTGGAAATACCACCTAATAATCCTATTTTGCATTCTTCTAATATCGAAATGCAACCAGTTGACATAAACTTATCTGGCATTAACAACGAATCTGCAAATTTGCAAAATGAATCTGCGCCTCTCTCTGAATCATCTAGTAGGAGAAGACATATAAAATTTTCTGACAAAAGCTCATCTAATAGCTATGATCGCCCGCGTATTCGTCACTCGCATCGCAAAAGTCAATCGTGCAGATGACGCCATCATTATAGTTCAGGTTCTTCATCTGAAAGCTCGCGTGGTGACTCGCGTCTCGCTGATTCCTTGAATTGCGGACCATTTTTGCAGCAGATGCAATTTGCAATTGCTGATAAAAAATTTTTTGATGGCGATAAATCGGATATAAAAGCATATTTCGCAGAATTTGAATCGCTTGCCAATATCTATGATATTGACAAAGCTGATTGTTTAAAATTCGCTACTTTGACCCTTATGGTGTTTAAAATTCGCTACTGGATTTCTTGACCCTTATGTTTTGCGTTTATACCGTTCATTACCTGCTGATATACAACAATCGTATTCAAAAACGAAACAAGCGCTAATAACTGAATTTTGTCCAATGGACACCGGTGCGCTCTTTAATCGTTTTTTGTCACACAAACAGCAGCCTAACGAATCGGTTAAAGCTTATTATCTCTCGCTTCGTGAAGAATTAATTAAATCTGATCCTTATCTTTAAGTTGACTCGCCACATTTCAATAATTTAATGCAACATCAACTAAAACAAGGTTTATTACCACACATTTTGAAAGAGGCATATCACAAAAAACCTAGAGCATCATTAGCTGAATTTTTGGACAATGTGCTAAGCGCTGAATTTGCTAATAATGAATTTGAGGATAAAAAGGCAGTAACGCCTTACGTATCGGTAACAGCTGCTCCCGTAGGCAGCGCAGTACCTAAAGATACTCCTCGTGCATCTAATCAAAATGATTCAAATTGTTTACGTCATAGAACGTTTCATCGCTCATCGCGTGCTGAGAAACCAGAAAGTTCTTCTCGTAAATATTGCACCTTTTGCAAGCACATAGGTCATATTTATGAGGAATGTTTCACGCGTCAGAGGCAAGAAACGGCTAATAATACTAGTCAGAATACCCAAGCTGATCGAAATAATAATTCTATGGCTTGCAATCGTAGCCAATCGCGTTCTTTTTGGCGTCAAAATCGTTCGCCATTGCGTTCAAATTCGCAAAATAGACATCGATCTCAATCACAATATCGTAACTCTAGTCAACATCGTTCATCTAACTATGCGAATAATGATAGTCGCTTTGAATCAAAGCAATCACGATCGAATTTTCGGCAAAATCGTAATGATTATTACCAAAATTCGCATGCTAATTATCAAAATTCGCGCTACGATAATCGTATAATAATCAACCGCACCAAAATACACCTTTTGTGCAATTCCCAAATGAACAGCGTGGGACATACTATAACTCGAACTATTGCAACAATAACAATTTTAATCGCCCTTATGTCACATATACCGCGGATAACCAACCCACCATGAATGTGCCCCCACCACAGCCAACCCTTACATCTCCTCATGATGTAAACACGGTTACTGCAAAAGGGCCAGAATCTAGCGCGCGTCCTAATCTATTCGCGTCGCAAGAATTTCTCGAAGAGTACAAACGTTTACAACGTTGTCTCGCAACTTACGAAAAAATTAATCTACCTCCATCTAAGACTTTAGATCCTAATATTCCTATTGTAAGCCATGCTGGGACAAATTTACCCACCATACTCGTTAAAGTTCATGGTGTTGACGTACCTGCTCTCATAGATACAGGTTCACAGGTCACCATGATGGCCACGTCTGCATTCTTACGTCTTGGTTTTAATTTACCACCTAAACAAGTTTCACAAGTCGTACATGGTGTAGGCGAAATCACCGCTGTCGTTCGTTATAAAGTAAATATGACTTTAACCATCGCGGAACAATCTATTTCTACCTCAGTAGCTATAATTGATCATTTGCTGGAAGACATGCTCTTAGGATATGATTTGTGCGAATCCGCACTCATGTGGGTTAATCCTATTGAGCGTTGTGCTTTTATAAACGGCATAAAGGTTAATTTACTCTCATCTACATGAAAAATTGCAATTTCGCGCGAAAATCCAACGCAACCACCTCTGGTGTTGTGTGTGTGCATGTTTCGTTACCTGAGCCTGTTATAATACAACCTAGGCATGAATTAATTACACCTGGCTATATAAGTCACGGTTCTTGCAATTTTGATTTCGCATTATTCGAACCAAATCCCGATTTTATGGAAAAAACTTCACTTTTTGTTGCTCCGTCTATAGTCGATGCTTCACAACCTCTAATACCTGTTCGCGTTTGTAACATCTCTAAAGCGCCAATTCGCATCGAATCTGGTGAAATAATAGGTTCTTTAACCTCTGATGCCAAAGTCGTGTCACATGTTTCATCTCTTTGATGATAGGACACCAGAACTTTTTGCATCAATAAATAAAGCTTTAAACGGCTCCGCCGTTGATTCTAGACAACAGCAACAAATTCGTGAACTATGTTTAAAATACGACTCAATTTTCGCATTAAAAAATGAACCTCTCGGACGTACCCCTTGATGAAACATCATATTGATACAGGGGATAATCCACCCGTTGTTGGAAAAACTTATCGTGTTGAACATTCTAGAAGAGAATCTATGCAGAAAATTATAAATGAAATGCTTGCGGATAAAATTATTCGACCTACAACTAGCCCATGGGCAAGTCCATTATTTCTCATTGGAAAAAAGGACGGTTCCCTTAGGCCAGTCGTCGATTATCGATGGTTAAATGACGTTACTAAAACGCAAGTTTATCCTCTTCCACAATTAGACGATTATTTTGATACCTTAGGCAGTGCTGCATATTTTAGCACATTAGATCTAAAATCTGGATACTGGCAAATTCCACTCGATAATAAATCTTGCGAAAAAACTGCATTTATATGTCCTGTTGGTCATTACGAATTTGAAGTTTTACCTTTTGGTTTAAAGAATGCGCCCGCAGATTTTCAAAGGCTAATGGAGCTCGTGCTCGCAGGTCTAAATTGGAAATCTTGTCTCGTTTACATCGATGACATAATTATTTTTTCACGCACTTTCAAAGAACATTTAAAAGATCTTGAAAATGTCTTTATTGCTCTTAAAAAGGCAAACTTACGCGTAAAGCCTGATAAATGCCATCTTGCGCATGCAGAGGTAAAATTTCTTGGCCACAGCATAAGTGCAATGGGCATCGCTCCTGATATGTCCAAAGTAGCAGATTTAATCTCGTTTCCCGTACCAAAAACCGTTAAATCCTTGCAGAAATTCCTTGGCTTAGTCCAATGGTTTAAGAAATTCGTTAAAGATCTCGCTAAAATCGCTAAACCGTTATTCCATCTTCTTCGTAAAGATGTCGAATTTTGCTGGAAGGCTGAACACCAAACCGCCTTTGAGCTTCTGAAGAAAGCATTTACATCTCCACCTATTTTGCAACTACCAAAATTCGATGATGAGCACCAATTTATTTTAACAACTGACGCAAGTAACTATGCGTTAGGTGCTATTTTGACACAAAAACATTTACCATCCAAAAATCGTTTTATTCTTAGCTACGCTAGTCGCGTGCTAAATTCTGCCAAATGTAACTATGCTACTTCGGAAAAAGAAGCGTTAGCGGTAGTGTGGGCCATCAAGCATTATCGACATTATCTTTACGGTAAAAAATTCATTGTCGAAACTGATCATCAAGCATTAACCTGGCTAGTAAACGTTAAAGACCCATCGAGTCGTTTACGCCGTTGGGGTCTCAAGTTACAGGAATACGAATATGATATCGTTTATGTTCCTGGTGCATATAATTGCGCAGCTGATCTTCTTTCACGACATCCTAAATATGATCATGCAGAACGAAAATATAAACTCGAGCGCAAAAATGTCGTTAACATCGCAAATTTAGAATCGGAAGATTCTGAGTCAGATGATGAATCGGTTCCACCTGACCGATCGCGCGATAACGCGCCTGATGCACCAATTAATCATCCAAATGCGCAAAATAATAATCCTACTGCGCAAACCGATCCTACCAATTCTAAACCACCTACATTTCGTGAACGCCTGTTACTTACCGATGCCGAAAAAGCTGAAATGCTAACACCTGCGCGTTTACTCGCTGAGCAACGTGCAGATGACGAATTGCATAAAATTCGCATCGCATTGAATGACTTAACAACGAAAAAATATCGTGACGAATTTTTTCTCGTAAACGATGTACTTTTTTGTCGATTTCCAACCTAAGCGTTCACCAACTGTCGTTCATCAAATAGTCATACCCAAATCTTTGCGTCGTTTCATATTAACGGAATTTCATGACTCTATTTTCGGAGCTCATTTTTCATCGCGCAAAATCTTGCCCGCCATTCAAATGCGTTATTGGTGGCCCGCGCATGGAAAATGATGTGATCGCGTGGTGTCGGAATTGTGATGTGTGCTTACAACGTAAGGTCGCATTAAATTCCACATCCGTTCCGCTGCAACCAATCGAAGTATCCGCGCCCTTTGAACTCATTGCGTGCGATTGTTTGCATATGCCGCGATCTCCCTCCGGAAATGACCAAATTGTAGTTTTTATGGATTATTTTACAAAATACGTGGAAGCTTTTGCTGTTTCTGACATAAAAGCAACAACAATTGCAAATTTATTACTAAGAGAAATTATACCACGTTATGGAGTTCCCAAGAAATTTTTGACAGATCAGGGGTCAAACTTTACATCTACCCTAATTTCGGAAGTTTGTAAACTATTAAACGTTCAAAAAATATTTACAACCCCATATCACCCCCAGTGTGATGGGTTGGTGGAACGTTATAATCGAACCTTGATTGATGGTTTGTCTAAGCTGAGTGCGCGTTCCCAGTATGATTGGGAGCAATTTCTACCTTTCGCATTATTTGCATACCGCGCGACTCCGCAATCATCGACTAATATATCTCCTTTCGAAATGCTTTATGGTCGCGAACCAGCATTTCCACTTGACACTTTACTCATAAATGACTTCGTGATAAATCCGAATTTACCATCTGTTGCGGAAAAATACGTCATTGATTTAAAGCTGACTTTGCAAGATCTGCATGAAATTGCGTCTCAAAATTTAACTCAAGCGCGTAAGCAGCAAAAATCGCAATATGACAAGTCCGTAACGCACACAAATTTTAATCTCTCGGATATAGTCTATCTCAATAATACCTCAGTCATTCAACCCGAAATCGGTAAACTATCACCCAAGCGTGTTGGTCCATATCGAATTATCGACTTACCTACGCCTGAAACTGCGAAAATCGCATATGTCTATAATCCTCTCATCACTCACCTCGTCCACAGGAATAGACTTCTGCCTGAGCCTAAACTACCTTATTCTGACTTAATTGTGGAAAAACACGCGTACGTCCCTGGCGATTTTGTGTTGGTAAAATTACCACATCGCCCTCTTGCCCCGGCAGTAGTCATAAGTTTTGAGGATTTACCGGGCAGGGAACAAAAAGCTAAGGACTGCGCGCCTATACGTTTATTAAATGGCTCTAAAACAGCACATGCCGTACCATTATCTAATGTTTTTCCTTTTGCAGACCCATGGCTGCACAAGGTACCCCAAGCAAGGAGGCATTGCTGGAGGCAGCTGGTCGCCGATGCAAATTCGAGGGGCGTGATCCCGTGTCCCTAGATGAATTTCGTTTGGCTTTGACCAATATGGCTTTGGAGCGGGGCTTGGTTATACCAGACCCGCTGCCGCAAAATGACGATAGTCGTGTTGGCGGTTTAGAGTCACTTACCGCAAAATGGATAAAACATAAAGCAACACATAAAATCACAAATCATAGAAAGCGTATTAACGACCAACAACTCTGGTGGGAGAACAGACTTGGTAGATTTCCTTTGGTAACCCCTCGTGTACCAAAGAACAGACTTCTACCCACTGTTATAATCTCCAATGACCAGAAGTCGTTTGGCGCCATTTTGGCGTTGATTCAGCCATCGAATATGACAAATGGCACGTTATTCTTAGGCTACGACTCCGAATTTGTTAATGACAGAAAAGGCAGACATTATAAGACCTGGGACTTGCGTTTTCAGCAATTATGTCCCACTTACCAGGACCTCCATGGCCCATTTGTACGCTACGTCCAAGTTGCGAGCGCGAACGGCCATGTGTTCTGTTGGGACCTGGCAAAGTTCCCGCAACCTCCGTTCGGGCTTCACCAGTTGCTCGAAACGCGTTTACCAAATGTACATATGGTTTGCTATGACTCTACGCAAGACCGACTTGCGTACTTCCATGTTTACGGGCCAACTTTTGAGGAAATTTTGGCAATTCCGGATGCAGAAATTCGCAATAAACTGCACTGGAAAGATCCGTTCATTGCAAATTTCATTGATATTCAGCCATTGGCGAGAGAGTTTACTCGTCGTTTATGTATCAAAGCGCAGTCGCACACGTTAAAGCGCTTGGCTGAACTCTTTTTCGACATGTATATTGATCCTAATGCGCCTGATAATTTTGGACAGGCGTGGAGCTTACCGTTAACTTGGGACATGCAGCATTATTTAGCAATGGACGCCCTCATAACTATCGATGTTTTTATATTGATAGAAGGGTGCACGCAAAATAATCGCATTACTGACGATAGAAAGCCTATGTCGGTTTTGTTTACAGGCGATGAATTGCACATTAGGGCTAGCGGCCCAAAAGCCAGAGTGCGTATACCGTTGTCGACTAGTAAGCCACCACAAGGACAGTCGACCAGTACGGCTACTGAAGTTGAAGTTGATTCGAATGGCGAAGAGTTAATCAGAGTTGAGGACTTTTATGGCCCAGCTCCGCAACTGCCAGCAGCTATAGCTGCAGCCACCACCGTTGCCTCAGTAACGGAAGCGTTGGCTCACACTAATGTTTTCAACAATCCTGACCTACAAGTTCAGGGTTTGCAGGCCGTTGCCGACTCAGTTTTGGGCCCGGTCCATGCACCTGATACCGAACCAAAATCTAAACCAACCAGTTCGAGTACACCAGCTTCTGTGTTTTCGTCGCAAACCAATATTCCCTACGATTTGCCTATGGTCGATGTAGAACGATCGATCTCCACTGAGGACGACGACTTATCTCCTAAACGCTTAGTGATGGCGTTATCTGACGCCGAGGCGGAAAGACAAGCTAACTTGTCGCCACCGCGTACAACACGCGCGGCATTGGCCAGAAAAGGGGCTGTTACCGTTTCGCAACCGATTGTCTCACAATCGCTTGCGGCGGACCAGCAAGCACCCTTGGGCATCAGTTCGCTCGCACCTTTACTGACTTCTGCAGCCGGGTTGGGTAGAGCGTGAATCTGAGCCCGACGTGATCATGACTGAGATTATAGGTTTTCCGCCGATACCACAACGCACTTTACCCGCACATGAAGTACCGCAAGTAGCGTTGTACACGCAAGTCGCGTCTCAGTCCGCGCCACAAGGCGTGTCGGCACCTGATACTCGTTTTATGGCTCCTATGACCATGACGGGTGTGTCGAGTACTGTGGCGACTATTCAACCACAGGTTACTCAAAGTCAATCATCAAATATGGAAGTCGCAATACCTGCGCACATTCAAGCCATTCGCGAACGTATTTCCGCGAATGAAAGCGCTAGAGTGCAAAATCGCTCGCGCTACGTACAGCACTTTTTCACCATGATGGAAAATATGACGCGTGAACCACCGTGCATTATTGCGCCAGTCGTCTTGCACGAGTTACGTTCCTATCTGGGTGAGGTCGAAGGAACGCGTTTGTACGATCAGCTGGTTGAAGCTGCCCAAGTGTACTTCGACCGAGTGTACGCAATACATCTGCAGTACGCGGCTACGACTGACTCACCCTCGCGTCCGTTAGTGTGGTCTACAATCGCACAGCCTTTGGCTGATGCCAATCGTGAGCCCGCACCTCGATTTATTAGCAAATTGAGCGTGTTTAACCGATTATTTTACCCAGACCAATATTTTGTGCGCATACGGTTCTTTATTACAACCGGAATGATGTTGTACGAGGTTCCGCTACAGTATTTGGTGGTGCACCCGCACCTTGACGCACCGAGTGAGGTGATCGATGGCGTTGCACATCAGGTTTGCCCGGAATTCTATCCGCACAGGATGTCTCCAGCGCCAGATCATCTAGCGCCCATCTTAATATCGACGCGTCAGATGGTCAATATTTTCGATACTTTCCGAGAATTTCAATCATTATATGATTCGGAGTATCGACACATGACGATCTTCTCTTCAATAGATGTCATGCGCGCTACAGCGCTTTTGGAATTTTTGGATAGGAAGTTCCACTTCTTTGCGTACGCCTACGGCAATGCCGGAATAGGCTGGCGCATGGTTGGTGGAGCAGCTGCGTCGCATGTTGCGCGTAGCTTTCCTTGGTGAATCTTATACACCTTCGCCAAGTGAGGCTTTCCCGGAATTCCCGGACTTAACGGCACGAATCAAAAGTCCACATGTTTTACATAACATGATTCGGCAAATTCGGTTAGCAACCGACCCACCACTTGAAGTTCCGGTTCAATTCGATCGTTTCCGAGGTCAACAAAATCTGTATTTTACCTCAAACATCGCATTCAAGGCGAATTAGAGAAAATTCGAAGAGAAAGGCGGCAGGCATCCTCGCAGGACCCGAGCGGATCCGCAGCGAGCCTTGATATGCCAGAAGTCGATCTTTCTTTGGAGGCACAAATTGAAATGCGTAGAACACGCATGACGATCGAGAAACGCGATCGTGAGAATTTGGCGACGGAAATGCCAAGGCGTGCGACGAAGTTACGCACCGCCGGTTCTCTTGCTGAATCTTCAGAAGTTTGTCATATGTCAGAAGACAAACATAAAGCCAAATTGAATCGATTTTACGATACTAAATCCGAGCACACTTTGCGTCGGTTAAAAAATTTGGAAAAGCAACGAGTCAGAAGACTTGTTCAAGCTGAAGTTGCAGCTAAATTGAAAGCGCGTTTAGGCCAAAAGGGATCGAGGCGGCAAGAACCGCAGTCATCCCGGCAACGCTATGCTCAAACGCATCATCGTTCACAATCACAAGTACAACAGCAGACACAAGTAAAACCACATATACAGCAATACACACGACCGCAGACCCAACCGCGGCAACAGCAGCAATTCACGGAATCGCGTGAGCGTTCCGAGGCGTATTCACAGGCTGATGCTGGTCATCTGTTGCGCTCGCAACAGCAGCAGCCTTATGAATATCGCCGTCCGCCACAGTCGAACCGCGGAACTCATCGGGGCCGGTCACAATCCCGTCAACGTCAACAATGGGATCAGTCGTATCGCTCACCGTTGGAACAAAGTCAATCAGCCACCGGGGTCTATCAGCCACAACCTCGACCCGGTCCACTTTTGCCAAAACCGTGGCCTGTTACGCAACAACAACAGCGTCCACGCGAACCTTCACGTGAACAATCTTATGGTTTTACGCCGGAGCAATTATTTACTCCGACGCCACCTATACCGCGTCGTTACGCGGATGACTACGAGGACGACGACGATTTTGAGGACGACGATCGACCAGTTGATCCACATCGACGCTTACGCCAACATCATGTACGGGCGTAGGCAATCGCCATACCAGTATCATGAGCGTTCGAATACGCGTCGCGAACCTGAATCGGATCAAGAATATTTTCAACGTCAACGACGTCGCGGAAAACTGTATGGCTCGAAGGCCAATTATCAGGATCGCTATTAATTTACAAGTTCGACGTACAGAACTTTTTGGAACTCTGCGATGGCGTCGAATTCGACCAGCAGCTTTTCGTCAATTTTTTCGTTTTTCGTCCTGATGTGGATTCCAGGACTTCGTGTATCGTTTATTTCTTGTGTATTTTTTGCTCTTGTCATTTTTTCTCTTGCTGTAAAAATCTTTTCTTTGATGGTGCTTGTATTTTTCCCCGTTATCTCTCATAATTTGCCATTTTTTCTCGTTTTTATCGTTACCTCGTGTTTTAACTCGTCAGTGTCTTTAATTTTTGCTCAGCATAATCTTGCCTTATCATTCCGTATTTTAATTTGTCTTTTGCTCAATTAGCGGTGTTACTATTATGGTACCTTAACTCTTTAACGGACAAGGGGTTAATTTATACCCAATCTACAAACTTTTTCAATTCAAAATTTTTCTCATTACCCGGGGACTGAAGGAGGCTAATGGGACAGCTGAATGGACTGTCCAAGACCGGAGTTCATCATTACTCGGGCAACAATATAGTTATACCTAGCGCCATTGAGAGTGTTGCTCGAGAGTTTTCCTGAGTGCGAACGAGGTCATGCGTTGACCGTTACCTGTTATCGCTATTTGTTATTTTTTCGTTCTTTTTATTTTCGTTTTTCACGTTTGCTCAGGATGAGGCATTGCGGACGCCAGAGTTGAGGCGTTGCGAACGCCGGAGAGCCGAGTTGTAGAGCGTCGCCGACGCTAGTGTTGATGGTGTAACCCCGAAAAATTCTCCACTTCGTTACTAATTTTTTTTCTATACGTGGGGAGTGTAACTGCGAGAGTTACACGGTAGGCGAACCTGCCTTAGCAGTTCGCGATAGCCATAACATAGCCAATACTAGTAGCTATCTATGATAGTGCACTGTGGGCTATGCCTTCGGTCTTCCCATTATTTCCCCAAATTTTCAATAATAAAAAACATCTAGATACTTGTCCGGTAGCATAGAGTTAAGTGTATGATAATAGTAATTGTTTCATGCATACTGCTTGTGCAATCGAGAACATTCGATCTGAGATAAAAGCTTATCAGTATTACGTTAAATTGATCTTTGTTTAATTTTACTGTAATGGTCCTTGAGGCCAGTGTACTTAACGTTGTAGTTTGAGTCTGGCTTTTGGTTTTTTGTTGGCCAGTCGTACGTTTGATATAGTACATTATCGTTTTTCGTTTTGCTTTATTTTGTTGTCCGGCTATAGGCCGTGAATTCTTCGTTCGAATAAAATATAGAAAACCTACCCAGTGGTTTTTGGTTATACCGAGGGTTAGGTCGGCCATCATCCACGTCGAGGATCTTCCACCCATCTTAGTGGACTGATAGGTAAATTTCGTATGATAGTTTATTTTATTTGGAAATCATAATTTATTCTCTCAAGCCAAAAATTGATCAAAATATTATTTAATCTTTAAGGATGATTGATCAGCATAGAGCTCGTTGTTGTTGTTTTCATTGTTCAGCGTGCTACACAAATTAGGAACCAAAAACATTTCGGATCAGGCACTGATTGAAAATAAGTTAAATAAACAACTTGAGCTTGAGATAGGTCAACTGACCTCCGCGGCAAATACCGAGACTAGGTAGGTAGCCTTAGGTCTTAGGGCGTAGCTGCTGAGATCACCCGACAAGAAGCAGCCAGCAATATTAGGGCTGAGGGGATCAAAGCCGTAAGGTCTCTAAGGGTCCAAAGATCGAAAGCCATCCAGAGCCGCGCGATCGGGGCCAGCACTAAGCGTAGACTTAAGTACCTACGTACCTAGGTAAATCTCGAAGGTAATGTATCCGTCCTATGCCGATTCTTTGCAGACATAGGGCGGCTCTACATTTACATTTCATTAGCGAAAATATTACAATGTTTAATGCAGTGATTTAATGAACTTACTATTTATCGTAAAGGTGGATGAAATCATTTTGTGCATGTTTGTAATGTTTGATTTCGTTTCGTTTTTCAGTTCAGAATGCATTAAATAGTAAGACTTTGTAATGATTTGTACCTACGTATGTTTTTTGGCTGAGATTAGAACGATAATTCGGCCAATTTTGAATTTATTTGCATTAAAAATCAGACTTCATGATACTACATATGTATGTACATACATACATACCTGCCTAGTATGAACTACCTATATATGTAGGTATATGCTCCAATTATAGTTTGCTTTTAACCTACATATTACATAAATTTAGGTCGGGATTCGAAAACTAATTCTATCACTGTAGCACTTCGATTCTTTCCTTTCTCAACAGACTGTAGCAAATGCAGTATGGCGAACTTTTTTTCAGGTTGAGGCTCGAGTGATAAAATCGAGTAGGTAAGAAATTGATTTACTGAGAGAATTCGCAACAGGTTAAAAACAGACCATACCGGTTTTCTAATGAATTTAATCCGGAAAGATGCAAGATTATGATTTATTAATGCAAACTCAAAAAATGGCAACCGTCTTTTGGTCTTTTCATAGCTTGATATGCGATAGAATATAACAAATACGGTGCTGGTTTAAAGCACTTTTGTAGGCACTTGATCTCACAAAGCAGCAGGTACGTGCGCCTGTACTATTTACGGTGTGCCATTGTCTACTGTATAAATTAATACGATACGATTACTACGCAGGGTTGCCAGGTGCAGGAGAATCCTTCTGAATTCAGGAGAATCTAAAATTTTCAAGAGCAGGAGCAGGAGAATGGGCTTTTCAGTAGAAATTTCAGGAGAAGTTGTAAACATGCAGGAGAATGCAGGAGAATTTTAAAATGTCAGGAGAATTCAGTGGAATCCTGAAAATCTAGGAGAATTCAGGAGAATTTTCAAAACTTAAACATAGGGTGCCCAGATACCTTTGGTCCAAAATCAGGACGTTTGAAAAAAGTAGCACTTTTCAAAATAATGTTTATTACTACAATAAAACATCAAGTTCACACGTATTTGCTGTTAGACGATATCTGATTCAGCAAATTTTCGTCACCCAAAATCTTTTTATACATTTCACCACACGATAAAGAATTATTCTAATTTGAAGCAAGCATTTAACGGTTTTAACATTCAATCGATTTCGATCGTCTGCCCACTGCTTTTTGCACAAGGAAAATACTCGCTCCACAGCCGCGTTTGATGCAGGAATCGAAAAAATTACGCTAACTAGAGATTTCAAATCAAGAAATTTTTTGGTTCGAAACAAAGTGGACCATTTTTTATCAATCGGCAAGTTATTAAATTCATCAGAAGAACCTTCCAATAATGAGTTTAACTCATTTGTTTCATCAAACAATGAATTTTTCATATTTAATTTCTGACCAGTGCAGATAATAAAGCGGTTTAAATTTCATATGATTTGGTATTCAACGTTCAGCGTAATTATCTCAAAATTTTTTAAAAAGTTCAGGACAAATCAGGATGGGAACCCGAATTTCAGGACAAAATCAGGACATTTTTAGAATCAGGACGAGCTTCTAAAAATCAGTACAATCCTGATAAAATCAGGACATCTGGGCACCCTACTTAAACAGCAAGTTATAATGATTATCATACATAACCTTTTTACTGTACTTACTGTAGTTAATTAGTTGTATATAATTTTATACTTAGATCTTTCACATTAAGAATTTATTTCGTTCTTAGTTAAGACCTGAGTGATAAGTTATAACTATATCCAAATAAGTTTCGTGCTTCCGTAGTAAATCATTCATTCATTTATTTATTCACTTAATATCACGAAGTGCAGAAATACATAGCTTTACACACCGTCTAATTGTTTTTATCAGTTTCATAGACGTTTGCAAAGCGCCTATAAACATCTTTTTTGATATATTTCAAAACGTAAGGATTTGCTTGCTACTGAAGTACATACAATTAGTGATAAAGTATTATTTATTTTTTCAAAAGACATTGCAAACAGGGCTCTTTTCAGAAATTTTGGCTAATATTGAGAATAAGGTGACCTCCTTAGAAATTAACTTTGCATGGATGATTTAATCTAATTAAGGGTCAAGAAATTCAAATCTGAAAGAATTAGGTGTCGGTCGGCATTATTGACCGAGTTACAGGCTGTTGAACTTCATGTGTTTAAGGATAACAAATTAGCTAAGACAAACTGGGCTATTCTCAATATTAGCCGTTTTTACTTCTATTATACTTAGGCTTAGGCTTAGTATATCTGAAAAGGTGTTTAAAGCTGCTTAGGTCGAGGTCGCTCCCGCTCAGGTCGATGTATAGATGCTTAGGTCGATGTATAGATGCTTAGGTCGATGTATAGATGCTTAGGTCGATGTATATATAGATGATGAGATGTTGAAATGTCAAATTTTCAAAAAAAAGTGATTTTATGCCTTTTCAAGCAATAATCTATAACGTAGATAGTGAAAACACGATCTATCAACCATGAGAGTGGAAAAATCTTTAAATAAATTTTTTTCGAAAATTTTTTTTTCACTCACATGGTTTCCGACAGTTTTTTCGACTTCTAAGTTGAAGATTATTGTTTGAAAAGGCATAAAATCACGTTTTTTTGAGACTTTGACAAGGTCACCTTATTCTCAATATACTCCGAAATTTTTGATGGTGTAGGTAAGTGCAACTGAAAATTGGCGGTCACTGTTTAAAGCACAGAAACTGTTTTTTCGAATAATGTGTATTGTAAACAATGCGACCTCTGCTTTGCTTACCTAAATCGAATGCTTCAGCTGAGCGCGTATTTTCAATCATGAATATCGTTGAAAATAAGTTAAGAAATCGCTTATTGTGCCACTCAGTTTATGCTGTGATCACTGTTCGTTATGCCTTTATCTTATGGAATATATCTCTTTCTAGCTTTAAGCCATCAAAACAGATGTTGTTGCGCTTTATGGATTCTATTTGCATGATCAAAAATGTAGCTCCTGATGAAGATCAGGAATCTGTTATTGAATGTTTGTCAGCTGTTGATGTTGAATAAAATGTTATACTTTGTGGTGCAGCATTAGTCTTCCATTATTTTTGCATCTGCCTGTATAATGCAGATATGCTCCATGAGCTTTTTGTGAGAGAATTAATGTTCATTATTTAGCATTGAGTGTCCTTAGGATTAATAGGCAAGAGATCAGAATAAAATAGTTGGGTGAACCAAGTGTAAATTGGCCTGAGCAAGCTTGATATGCATGTGTACATACAATTGTAGATCTGCTGTGCAACCTTTCCTGCAAAATATGAGCCAGGAGAATTTTCAGGAGAATCAAAATATTTTCAGGGAGAATTGCAGGAGAATTTTCCCCAATTTTACCTTCTGTGCAGAGAATCTGAATTTGGGACCTGGTAACACTGTTACTACGTTGCCAGGTTGACCGTTTTCCTTCCATTTTGGCGGATTCTAAGTTTTTTACTCCTACGCTTAGCCACAGGGTGGTCGTCTTTTGAGGGGCCCGCAGCAGTTTTTCTGTGCTGCTTCCATATACGTTATACTGGGGATGACAGTTCTCAAGGATTATGGCAGTTTTTAAAATTTTGATCTGGCAACAGGGTTGGCAAGGCTAGTTTTTTGAATCTGTGTTTTTTGGGTGCAAAAATCTCATTGGGTTTAGGGTTTTTTATCCACAGGTCACCAATTTTTCAAATAGACTGAAATAAATACTGAAGGTGCGCAGATCTGACATAAGTGGGTTTTTGGGGTTCTAAAAATCATGGTTTTTTGGTATTCTGATATAGGTACGCTGAATCCACGCTTCATTGGTGATAAGTTGGATCGTTCACTGCGCCGTAAAATTGAGGACTTTTTAATGAAGTTTCTACTGAAAGGCGATATAATTTTCCAATGTTTGATGTCTAACTTTTATACGTATTAACATAGGTATTTACCTTGGCAGTTTCAACGGCCTTATCGGAACGAAATTTTCCAACTTTTTGTTTGTTTATTCAAAATTTAGAAATTCACTGAGCACTAATACAGTCCAAAAGCTGGTGTTTATTAAAACGTGCCAATCAATGGATAGGTACTGATGATTGTGATGATAGATAGGATATTTGAACACTGATCAGCACAGCGAAAACCCAAAACGCAAAATTTTCAAATCTGGGTTTTTGCCAGCCCTGTGTAGGTGATTCAAATTGTTAATCTCTTTTTGTTTGCTTTATGCTGTTCTTTTGACTAGTAAAGGCCAACCAACCCCAGTCTGGTCAACACAATGCCCATGCTCAAAAATCTCAGCCCTTAGCTTACAATTGCCATCATTTATGAACATACTTGCAAGTGTGCAATTTAATTTATAGAAAAATGGTTACGAGCCTGATATGGCATCCCTATTTCCGTATATTTTTTGAGAGCCAGTGCATTTTTTCATTAAAATCTGGGAATGTCCGAGCATTGAGGAGAGAGATACAGCTACATATATGTAGCAGTCGCAATGAACGATCGATTTTGTTGTTAAATATCAATATTAGCTGAATAAAGTTGTTGCTCTTTGTTTGTTTCGTGTCTTGCAGCTGTTAGAATATTCCCAGCTACTGTATGTAGCTCTAGTTGTCGTTTCCCTAAAAGAACCAAATAAAACCCAAAAAATCCAAAATTCTTAATTTTCAAATCTGGGTTTTTTCCATCCCTGCCTAGCAATACTGCTGATAACCAGGGCTGGCATGAGTGGGTTTTTGGGTTTTCGGTGGGTTTATGGGGTTCTGAAAAATCGTGGATTTTTGGGGTTTTTGGCATTCTGAGATGCAGGTAGGTACTTAACAACAAGTACATATATATTATTGTAAGTTTCATGTGCAGTACAATTTTCCAATGTTTCATGTCTAACTTCTACAGGTATTGACTAGTGGATTCTATCCTGGGCCCTAGACAACTTCCCGGCCATTTTTCAGCACTCCCGGCTGGGGCAAGGTCATAAAATGGCCGGGGCTGGTGAAAAACTTAGTGTACTCCGTGTTTTGTACAGGATGTGATACTGCCAGTTATTTATCACAAGGGCAAGTACATCTTGAGGACTGTTCTGATTCGACCATAGGTGTATACATAGTCCTTGTTATATCTTTGCTACTGTGTATAAATGAGCTTTTACTGAATATATAAATGTTCAGGAAAATCTGCATGTTTTTTGATTCCTTCACTTAACTTTTTATTGCAAACCAAATGCTACTTTTATCTCATTTATTCGTAGCTAGTGGCTAAAAGATTTAGAGTTGACAAATACGTTCTATTTCTAGTTGGAAATTGCACGCTTTTAAAAAAGACAAATTTTACAAAAACACTTACATTTAATTGAATGGGAACCGCCTGCTTTAAAAAGTGTTTCTTTATGCGAATAGTTATCTTCAGCAGAAGTGAATATAGGCGGAAGTAAACTACACTGCAGTAATATGCGATCAATACAATAAGCTAAGTGGTTTCTAATTTATTACGCCCAATACCTATTCTGTCCAATTAAGCTTTATCTTTGTGACTCCAACTACTTCTGTTTCTGGTTTTGTTAGTAACAATTATTACTTCTATTTTTCATATTTTTCATCGGAGCTTTCTCTTTTTATATTCAGAGTCTTTAAGTTTCTTTATTTTAACTTGTCCTGGAAAATTTATGCTCTGTTAGGGGCGTTGACTGTGTGCCATCATTTCTACTCGCTTCCAGATATGCACAGTGAAAAATTTTGGCGGGGGCAGAGCCGGGGGGGTGCAATTCAGATAAATTTTTTAAAGTGCCTTTAGTTGCCGTAAAAACGCTTTAAATGCGTTGAAAACGCAATTTTTAAGCATTTTCGATAATGCTCTTCCTTTTTAGAACATAAAACACGAAAAATTTTTGAAAAATTGCATTAAATTGACCAGAATATAGTCAGAAAGAGACTACTTATTGACTATTCGCCAAAAATTGACAACTTTTAGCCATCTAAACACTTAAAACTCCTAAATCTAGACACTTCCTATGATTTTTTCTAAAAGTAGTATATATAATTTGCGAGCAAATTTTCTGGATTTGATACGTGGAAGCTTTCAAGCACTTTTGGCTGATGAACATGTAGAATTGCAGCGTGGTGGCAGCAGCAGTAGTGAAGATTCAAATGATATTGAATGTGCTAATAGCAGCTGACATAGAATTTGTTGATGATGCAGACAATGAAACACTGGACTAAATCTGTTTTGTGTGACATAAATAGATAGATAAAACTTGGATTCGAGAAGGCGCTTAACTTTGCACTTGCTATTTACTACTGAATGGGAGCAGTCGCCTTCATCATTTCTCTTCCTATGCCCACCCTAAGTATGTATCATGCGCAATGATTTTCCTTGTCTGACCCCAGCCGGCCCCAGCCCCGGCCGGGACCGGGGGGATTTTTCAGTCCCAGTACCGCACCAGCCCTGGCCAAAAAGTCGCCCCGGTCGATCACTACTTATTACTAATGTGTTTGCAATGGCAGTTTATGATGGGCTCCCGTGGAACAAAATTCTTCAAGCTTTGGTTTTGTCCATTCAAAATTGAGAAATTCAATGAGGCACCGATGCTAGTCCAAAAGCTGGTAAGACCATTAAAACCAATACTAGACTCAGCTTAGTGATCCAACCTCCATGATGGATACTGATGATTGTGATGATAGAAATATGTGATCACTGATCACTGATCAGCACAGCCACAGTCGAATAAAGCTCACATTTTGAACTTGTCCTATTTTTTTGTGTTGGGTCCTGTATATGTCAAGCAGAGTAAGCCAAGTCAATGTTTTACAAGGGTGTACAGACAACTCTGTTGTGCATCAGGCAAAACTCCAACAAAAACCCAAGAAACCCAAAACGCAAAAATTTCAAATCTGGCTTTTGCCAGTCCTGCTGATAACTCGTAAGAAAGAATATTATTATAATGAAAAATAGAGGATTTTATAAGTCACCAAGATAAGAGGGATTCCATACACTACAACAGTACTCTAATAAAGGTCTAACATAACAAATATAAGCTTTAACAAACAAATATAAGCTTTAACAGGGTTACATTTTTATGCAAAAAATGATTTGCGTAATAAAATACAATTTAGAGACAGCTTTTTTAATCAAAGAATCATAATGTCTCCTTTGAATTTTAAATTTTGGGAAATCAAACCTCCTAAATCAACGGATAAACAGGTTATGACAATAGAAATACCTCTCACGTAGTCTATGAACAACTTTCTGGTTATTATTACCCAAATAGAGAACTTGACATTTGGCATACGTGAAATAGGTAAAATCCCATGTAATCGCCCAGCCCAGTCAAAAATCATATCTAAACTGCGGACTGTAATAATCTATACTTATGACTAATATTGAAAATTTTGATATCATCAGCAAATATATAAACTTTACTATAGATATTTGTTGGCACTTTATATCATTTGCAAAAATCGATAAAGAGCGTAGGATCCAAGGAAACTTCCTTGGATGTACACCGCCAGGTGATAGGCACGTCATCTGAAAAAAATTGATTAACGCGAACACACAGAACGATTAAAAAAAAGCGAATAATAACAGTGCATAGAGATTACCCTTAATTCCATACCTCCATTTGGAATCCTACAGAAAATTTGCACGATTAACTTTATTGAATGCTTTCGAAAAATCTTGAGAACATTGTAGCACCGCAGACAGTTTCTTTTCTAGCTAATGGATCAAGAATCACATGAAAATTCACACTTTACCAATGTGTTTTACAGAATTATCTTTGAACCCAAAGAAGTGAGAGGTAATTTGTCAGAATGTTTATGAATGACAATTTATACTTTTCCATATTTTCGGCAATAAACAGCAGAGAGAAATAGAATTTTCGATTAATGCTGATCTCCCTTTTTCGATAACATGTGCATGCCCAAAGCTCGCGAATATTTCCAGAGAGAAAGATATGAAAATACCAATTAACGGCTTTACCATTTGAAATTACAATTCCTTTGGAGAAAGAATGACAGCTGTTTGAATCTATCAAAAGCTCTGAAACTATTTAGATGACTAAGATGAAATCACAATGCCATTCTGTCTAGTTTTGATATGAAAACCCGTTTGCAAAGCCTGAAAGAGCGCTCTAGATATCCACTTGGAAACAGTTTCTACAAGACTGACAAAAGAGTGTTTCTGGGATGAACTGCTCTATGATACACAGAGCAACACTGTTAGTTGAATGCACAGCAGAGCTGGGAACTTGCCATTGCTGCGTGTGTAGTTTTTACATTATTTATTTCCTTTTCAGAGCTTTATAATATCAAAGCACTACAAATATTTCTAGCTGATACAAACAAGAGTGTTTTCTGTTCAGTCATTAGGTTGTTTCAAATTAAAATTTTCAACAACAAGGCGGGCGGCAAGGGGGGTTCAATTTCCCGTCAAATTTAAAATATCCCCCCTGAAATCGGCAAAATTTCCGGAAATTTGAGCCCTGAAAATTTTTCCGTTTTTTTCGCAATTTGATGCCAATGGATAGTGCTTGATGAGAAACGTCGGAAAATGGTGTTTTTATCGCCATATCATCATTTTTAAGGCCATTTGTTGACCTTCAAAAAAATCTTGGACCCCCCAGAATTTTCTTGCTGCCCACGCATGGCCGGCGCCAATGTTAGAGTTGATTATAATGTAGAAAATTGATAATGTTTTGGGCAGATTTACCTTCAAACTCAATTTCAAGCAAACCACAGATCTTGCTTATTCAAATCTTTATTTCACTATGTCAGATTGGTGCAAATTTCTAGCTAATAATCAAAATTGACATATTTTAAATTGCAATTCATATAGACGAGCATTTCCAGCTTGTTTGGTAGCAGACAGCTACGTCTATTAGAACAAATAGAATAATAAGTTCTAAAAAAAAGTGCAAAGTAAAGCACATTGAGAAACGCATCCAACGCAGTGAGTTAGATCCATTACATGGGCAGCCCAAAAATTCTTGGGGGGTCCAAAATTTTCCAAAGTCAAAAAGTGCTCTGATAATATATGGTAGAGCAAAAAACACCATTTTCTCGTGCGTTTCTCAATGAGAGCTATCCATTAGCATCAAAAAAGCGCAGAAAAATAGAAAAAATTCTGAAAAATCAATTACTGGGGGAGTCTAGTGGATTTTTTTAGAGGAGAATGTGAATTCTGGGGGTCTATAGATCCCCCGATGCCCATGTTCTGTTATATCTTGCGGAATCCCAACAAATAGTTAATGCTTGACGTGCATATCTACAAGCAAGAATATATGCACAGGCACATATAAGGGGCAGGGCAGGGTCGTCAACTAGCGAGCATGGTAAAGCATGCTATTGTTGACCCCGGCCAGGCCCCGGCCCCGGCAAAAGGCGGCCCCAGCACAGCTCTAATTTCTACATAGAGCTTTACAAAGATTTCGATATTAACTTTAGTTTCTGGAGTTTTGAACCTTTTTATACTTATCCCATAGAGAACGCTTTTTAAGAAATAATTTATGTAACCTTTTAGGGTATTTCTTGATTTTGTTTTATTTCTAAAAGTAGGAACAAAACTAAAAATAAGAGGATTTAATATACTCAAAAAACATACATATCATTAACTGTTGAGCTAGGCACGTAGCTGGCCATCCTATTTTGGGGGACTAACATCAATTTTGGGGGGTCCAGGGTCCAAGAAGGCCAAAAATAAAGCACAAAATAAGGTGTAAAAAGTCCTATTTTTTCCGATTTTTTTTCTGAATTTTGGGGAGGTGGGTCCGGACCACACATGGGCGTGGTGCCATACGACCACTTTTAAGACCATTTCTTGATTTTTAAAAATTTTTTTCACCCCCTTAGAAATTGCTGCACCCCCCACCCCCAGAATTTCGGTGCTGCCCAGCTAAGGGTCCGGACCCTCCCATTCTCCTCAGAGCTACGTGCCTGTGTTGAGCATGGGTAGAAAAATTGTTAGGCCAAGAAACGGGGATAAAGCAGTAGCAATACTGTCATAGTCCGCTTTATTGAAATAAAAACAAGGCTCATCTTTATCAGTGAAAAGTACTAGTTAAAGTGACAACTATTTGTAGCCCATTCAATTAAATTACACATCCAAAGTGCAGTATCAACATCATATTGAGGAGGTCTATAAACTAACAAAGATCTTATAACATCTCCCGCCTTTTTGAAATTTCAAACTACTAAAGTATCAGACGCAAACAGAGAAGCAGGAACTTTAACGCATCGAAGCATGAAGATAAGCTTTGGTAAAAATTAAAACTCCACCTCCCCGCTTATTTTTAAGGATCTGGTATCTATAGGATCAGATAGTTTTTTACGGACATATAATACACTGTCAGAAATAGATTCATTTAGCCAGGCTTCACAAAAGAAAACAATATATTATTAAATTTTGCAGTATCTAAGAGAAAATGAAGTTCCCCTCAGCTTATTAACAATATTACGAGAATTACATAACAAATATTTAATGTTAACAAAATAATGGGGCGAGTAGATGAGCACTGACCATTTTGAGCACAAAATTGGGGATAGGTTGGTTTAGGGCTGGAACGAGAGGATCAGACACTCACACTGTTTTCTTCTTCACACAATTATCTCTAAAGTCGATATATGGATTAGTCTCGCACGCTTCCAGTCATTGGTGCTACTCGTCATTAAGTTCATGACTGACGTTTTGCTGAAGAAATGATAGATCGGGTCATGCACGTAGTTTTAAGTGGGGCGTTTGTTGGATTTGAAGGCGGATTACTTTGTTAATAAGGCCAATAAAATGATGTTGAATACGTGAAGAAGAAAGACAAACTTTCAGAAACTGGGAGGATTTTGGAATATTTTGGACCGTCTCTAAATATATACCTGCAATATATCGGCTGATGAAAAATGCCCTAAATATAATCAGAATCCAATGCAAACACTCCTGAACAAATCTCATCATCTTTCATAAAACCTGTCTAAAACAGAAGACATCGCTTAGGACTAAATAGACTAAATTATAATCCTGAAATTCGGCACAAAGCTGCTGTAAATTTTTTTCGATTTTTGGCTAAAAAGCAAAGGGGGCAGTGACGGGAGAATCAGCAGTAATCATTTGCAGCCAACTACAAATAATATAGCACACAATGTAATATTATTTGTAGTGAAAAACCGTTACGAGCCTAGAATGCAAATAAGTTCAGACACGTGTAATATTATTTGCAGTCAAAAAGCAGTAGCCTCAGACTGCAAATAATATTGTGCAATAATGTAATGTTTTGCAGTCAAAAACCAGCGACCTTGACTGCAAATAATATAGCACAGTGTATTGAATTATTTGCAGTCTTAGGTCGCTGGCTGTTGACTGCAAAAAATATTTAACCGCTTGATAATATCGGCAGTATATGTCACTGGTTTCTGACTGCAAATAATATTAGATCAGTGTCCAAACTTATTTGCAGTCCAGGCCAGCTGGTTTTTGACTGCAAATAAGGTTTTGCGAATTCTGCGTAACAATCACTCCCAAAAAAATCATTTGCATATATGTATCATTTTGAGGGGGGCATGTGCCCCTCATCCCTTATGGATATAAGCCTGAATATGCACATATAGCTTTTTTAAATGACTTATAAAACCTTTTTGGAAAAGATGAGCAAGCCAGTATTGCTGCAAAAGATGCCCATACAAATGATGTGAGGTGCACAATTCGGAATGTGAGATTTTTCTGCAAAACGAGGTGCACTAATCCTCACATTCTGCGCAAACCATCACATTGCCACACTTCTCTGAAAAATCTCACTTAGGCAAATCTTATGCACGTTTTATAAAAATCACCTTTTCGTTATTACATCAGCTAACAACTGACTAGTTATCCCCACACCTGGGCGTGGGTCAGGGGGTATGCACCCCCAGAAACCAAAACACCCCCCAGAAATCAAAATACCCCCCCCCCAGAATTCAATTTTTGAAAATTTTTTTCGTCTTTTTCGCAATTTTTTGATGCCAATGGATAGTTCTTGATGAGAAACGTCGAAAAATGGTGTTTTTATCGCCATACCACCATTTTTAAAGCCATTTTTCGACCTTCAAAAAAATCTTGCACCCCCCCCAGAATTTTCTTGCTGCCCACGTATGGTTATCCCCAATATAGGCGCTAGCAGAATTGGCAGAAAACCACCTTTCTGTATGAGGTTCTATTATTATCGATGATATTACCAACAAAAGTTGAGATTGTTGGAGAGATTGCCAACTAAAATCGGAGCACTTTGTCAGTGATAACTTTTACTTCAGAACCAGGCTCAGCGTTTTGCATATGAAGAAAACCGAGGTATTGGTAGTATGTCTCCACCTTGCCAAAAAATGCGCCCACCTAGGTGTAGCATGTCTCCACCTCACCTAAAATCATTTTTATGGATATTGCCCTTACATGCAATGTTGCCTCTGGTACTATGATCTGGTCAGATGAATGGGCAGCTTATGGGAATATACAAAACTGGCCGGGTTACAACTACAACCACCAAACAGTGAACCACCAGCAAAATTCCATAGATCCCATTACGGTGCGCACACCCAAAGCATTGAAGCTAACTGGGGTCATGTAAAAACCGAAATTGTTAGAAAAATGGTAGGCACGCTGGTTACTTTGCTTCTAGGGCATTTATCACAATATTGGTACAAGAAGCAGCATATCCAGACGCCTTTCAAATCCACATCATCGCCGAAATAGCAAGACAGTTCTCCCTTATTTAGTTCTTTTATCTTGAACTTATCTCGCAATAATTAACGATATAATTTTTTCCAGTGATTAAAACAAAAAACAAAAAAACAGAAAAAACAAAAAAAGAGAGAAAAAACAACAGCAAAAACACAAAAAACAAAGAAAAAACAAAAAATTTTATCGAGATGGCGACACACCAAGGAAGCTGAATGTCTTCCTATTCATAAAAAATTAATTTAGGTGAGGTGGAGACATGCTACACCTAGGTGGATGCATTTTTGAAAGGTGGAGACATACTACACCAATACCGAAAACTCATGCTAGGCTTAGAATTGAACATAGTGACGGTAGTGACCAATATTGTTGAAGAATGTGAGCTTCTACGTCAAGAATGTAATGTAAAAGTGAATCACATTTGCAATTAAGTTTATTTAAGGACTGCCACATCTTGAATAGTTGACAACATGAATTAAATCAGTGAAATCTGCGGTAAGCAATTACTTAAATAATTTTACTTAAAAAAGACATACTTCATGCATGGAATTCAGAAATGAGGAATGATATATCAGAGTCTGAACAAATGACAGTTGATGATAGTAATAAAGGCAGTAATGATGAAGATTCTTTAGATGTGTCTGAAGACAGCTCAAATGAGGCTGAAATCGAAACTGGTTGGACTTACCCGTTCTGGCGCTTTTAGTAAAAGTCGTGCTTTCAGATTTTGAAGATTTTCCGAATAGTATATGAGACCTTCAAACAACCATTTTACACCAATTTTATATAAAATCCATATTTTCTATGATTTTTATGAATCACTGCTAGATGCTCTAAATGAAAGCGTAATTAAAGACATAACTAGAACGTGCAAGTGATTATTACTGGTATAAATTAAAGTTTAGCAAATAGGAGCTGATGAGACAGCTTGGGCCAGTCGAAAATACATGTTTAAAAAATTGATTAGCAAAAATTTCGATCTATTTGAGGATGAGCAGATGAAACGAGAAGACAATAATGAAGTTCTCACACTTGTTGAATAGTTGAGGGAGGGGTGAAATCCCAAAATTGGGGACCAGTAAATTAAGTGGTGTATTATTGTTAGCCGACACTATTTTTGTTTGAGCTTCTTCGTGCATGTACAAAGATCTCCAACAAGGTCTTTGTATCAGCGAACAAAATTTTGTATATGTATTATATAAATATATTTTCAAACATACACATTTTTACATACTACCAGTGTGTGACCTGCGACCAGCAGCAGTCCTAAACAGTATTTTTTCTACAAGGTACCTTTGTATATACATGTACGAAGATGGTATCTAAAAGTCTCTGTACATTTTGTACATGCAAATTTTTGTATACTTTAATATGGTACAGTAGCGATTATACTGTTGTAAAACAGGGTTTTTTGACCTTTGGTAGTGTATTTTAGTTGATTGGGTTTCTGAATATTTGACATTTTTCCATTCTGAATTCAAATTCTATCATTTTAAAGATATATGTATAGGACAGACAAAAACTGATTTCGCGCGGCGTTTGATGGAATTTACACATAAAACTCGACTGAGATAGCTAAAACAACTTGTACTACAAAATCTGAAATATTACTGAAATTGTAATAATATGCCAATTAAATCTTGTGATAAGCACCACTGCGCTTATAAATCCAATGCAAGATCAAGATAAATTGGTCAATTTTATATTTGAATGACAAAGAATGCAAAATTATCAAATAGCACTTATTTTTGCATAAAATTTTAGAATCAATAGAAATAGGTACAAAAGATATTTGAATCAGCATAAAGATGCCTAGATTACACAAAGATTGATTTTGGAGTGTTAAATACTTCTGCTTGAATCCAAGTACAGTATATCAACGATAGTTTGCGCGAAGCGCCTAAATTCTTTTGGAATTTCCTAAAAATACTGAAAAAAACGTTAAAATTAATATTATTTTGCCCCAGACTCCCCTGAACATGGTTGAAAACCATACGTGTAACAGGGGCTTTAGGGAATTCCCTATTCAGGGCTGGACGTCCTCCCCATACCCTCTTTCCCAACATCAGAAAATTTTGACTCACCCTCCCCCATTTTTGATGAAAACTTGCGCTTTTTGGCCAAAAATCAGCCGCTTACCCCCCTGAAAATGGGTGAGAAATATACATGTGAGAGGGGTTTGGGCCATCCCCAACCCACGCTTCTGAGCCCCGAACCCCCTCTAAGGTCTGAAAAATTTTTCCACCCTCTCCCCATTTTGGGCGTAAACTTGTGCTTTTTTGGTATTTTTAGGTGTTTTTGCCATTTTTGACCTAAAATTGGAGTCGCTCCCCCTCCTTCTAAAAATGGCCAGGGACCCCTACCTGAAATTCCTAACCATTACATGTATGCGTAGGACCCTTCTCTCGAAATTTTGAGCTGTTATGCATGTTTTATAGTGATAGTTTGTCTATTTATTCTTGCTTGCATTCAAAAGTACTGTATCACTTCGTGAAATTCTAACAGTTAGGTGCACTTTTGCCATAATAAAAATTAAGTTTAAAAATTTAAAAGGTTTTCAACAAAAATCGTCTGACAGTGACTTAAGTCTTGGACCTTGAGGGGGTTATACCCCCACCCCTATGGGATTTTGTGTGTTGAAGAGTCTAGAAGTGATCTACTAAACTATTCAGATCGGATAAAAATGCTCAGAATATAATCAGTACACTACTCTAAAAATATATCCTGTCCCATTAACTAATTAATCAATTGATTAATGTGTTTTTGTTTCGCATGGATTATTTGCATACTTTCTTTGAGTGGTGCCTAAAAATAGATAATAGATACGTAAATAAGTGGGGTGGACACTTACACGCTCAATGAACTCTCAGCTATTTTGGCTCTTCTTTTTGCGCTAAAACCCGTATATTTGATGTTTTATCTCTTGATGAAGTGCGATTCTTGATGTAAAAATAGAATAGGCTGAGTTCAGTACTTTGCGCCTATACTTTAACGTGTAGCGTGCTTTAATGTGTAGTAATACAGCCTGGATTTTGGCGCTTCGCGCCTATACTTTAACACTAGTATCTTTTATCATTGTAACGCTCAAAATCTCGGTGCTTCGCGCCTATACTTTAACACGTACTATCTTTTATCATTGTAAAGCTCAAAATTCGGCACTTCGCACCTAGTACTTCTGATCCATATGAATTACTCCTAGATGCTCTAAATAAAAGTGATTTAAAAACAAGACTAGAACGTGCTAATCGTTATTACCGGTAAAAATTGAAGTTTGGCAAGATTGAAGCTAATGAGGCAGCATAGGCCAGTCGGTAATACATGTTCAAAAAAATTGATTAGTTAAACATGCCGATCTATTTCAGGATGAGCAGATGAAACGAGAAGACAATAATGATCTTGTTACATCTGTTGAAGAGTTTAGCAGTGCTCTGCTCGACTATCCTGATCGGATAAAAATGCTTAGAATATAATCAGTACATTACTCTGAGGAATATATAATTAACAGGCGCGGATTTGAGGGGGCGGGGAGCGGCCGCTCCCCATTGGCCAAAAATATTTGGCGAGATAAAGAATGGATATGCAATTTGCAATGATTTTCGGTCGTCAGTGACCATAATTTCTCAAATTTTTCCGGCGCTACGCGCTGGATATCTATTAATGACATTTATTAACTTTCTTGGCGACCTGGAAGCATTTTCTGTACTATTTTTGCATAGTTTTCTTTCTATTTTCAATCGAAAATTTCGATGTTTCGCATAAAATGCTATAGAAACAGGAAAGCAAGCATTAAATCATGCTTTTAGACGTCTATCCACCTTAATTTCACAAATTTTTCCGGCGCGACGCGCCAGATTTTTGTAAAAGTCAAAGAAATTTATTCATTTTTTCCCAGAAAATTGTCGGAAATTTCAAAATTTTATGAGAAAATATTGCGTCAAAAGTGATTTTATGTGAAAGCATACAATGTAAAACAACGAAAACACGCTATTTCGCGCGCGTTAAGGGCAAATTTTCGGACCTATTTTTGACTGTTTTTGGAAGAGTTGGGATACCGCCCCTCCTTAGGAAAATCCTAGATCCGCCGCTGATAATTAATAATTTAATTAATCAATTCATTAATGTTTTTTTTCTGTTTTACATGGATTACTCGCATGACCGACTATGCTGTAAAGTTTGGCGCTTAATGCTCATTTAGTTCGAAGACAGGTAGACAAAAATAGAACAGGCCGGCACTTGGTGCCATGCTTAAAATAGAACGCTCGAGTTCGGCGATTCGATCTGACATTGTTTAATCTAAGTTTGAGCTTTTGCAGCTCCATTGATAGTCGACTTTGATCAGATTTGATGTTCCTCGCTTCCTTTTGGGAGACTATACGTTCTGATAACTGTTTGAAATATTTAATGCGAATTTTTCGCTCGGGATGTATTACAATTTAGTGTAATTATAGATTTTTCGAATTTATCGCACATTAATATTCTAAAATAAGCTGGAAAATTCTGCAAGAGTTCCGATTTTGGCTACCAATTTGAACTGGTGTTTCGGTAACTTTAGTTTCTGTTTTGCATAAAATCATTGGTATCTATCGGTTTCGATTTTTAAGGCCAGTGCATCTGTAGTTCATATTAATTAATTGCATAGTTTTAGATTTCAGTTATGTATGGGTTGAAACCATGACCTAAATTCTGGGGTTGGGTTTCAAGATTTTCCATTGTCAAAAAGGGTCAAAAATGTCATTTTTCATCGTTTCTCATCAAAATCTAAATCGCGGAAAAGGAATAAAAGTTTAAAGGAATATGATTTCAAGGCCTTTTAAATAATAGTTGGGTTTTTTGAATTCTTGAGGACAGCAAACCCCAGCGCGCACGTGTGATTGGCATGTACCCTCTATTGCCTTGAATATGGGCCTGAGCACGTTCACTAATCGTATGTTTTATCACATGATATGCTGATTTTCAAAGAATGCATTGAGCTGATGTTTGCTGCATGATTTTTAGCATTTCAGGCGCAGCTTTCGCATGGGATTACGCAATTCCGTTATGGAAATTTTTGCTGACCAATTTTATTTCGATATTGATCCCGATTCAATATCAGCCGACGTTTGGCAAGAATTACTCCTGCGTGTTGACATCAATACGTTGAAACACTGCCTGTTCGTTAATAAGACCTTCTATGCTATCATTAGTAGTCCGCCGTTTTGGATGATTCGTTGCAATAGGCTTGGAATTCCGTTCCCCAAATTGGTCCCTAGTCAATTAAGGCCTTCCAGATCGTATACGAATCCAACGCTTGACTTCCGATTAATTTGCCTGCGTCGGCCGTATGGGAGAAATCTGATTAAAAATCCGAGTGGCGAAGGTCTCAATTCCATTTTTCATAAAGCTTAGATATACATACAGCATTTCTGGTTTAAACTTGTAGTTTATCGTGTGTAACTTCGAAATGCGTGGTGATTTACGCTGAAGAAGCTAATAAAGTGACACGTTTTGAATTAACGTGTTTTGTGACCCATTGTTATGCTATTTCAAATATTTTTGTCAATTTCTAGATTGTATTGTGTGTTCATTTGATCAAATATATATATGATTAGATAAATAAATTGACGAATGAATAAATAAGTGCAACATGCTGTTATTAGAGGGCAAGCGGGGAGATAGTCGAAAAATGTACACAGAGTGAGCTATATGCTACATTATATGCAGTTTTACGAATTATATAACATTTTCAGACGGCTTGAAGTCGCATTGGAAAATACTAAAGAATGATGGAGACGGCTTTACTATCGAAAATCCGCCAGCTGGATGCGAAACAGAAGGTAGTTTTTTGAACTATTTTTTATTTTATTTAATTAAATTAAGTTTTTTTTCAAATCTTTTATCGGCCAGAGGGCTTATCTTGCTCCGACAATACCTTTTTCAATGTAATCAGTGGCACAGATGGGCAATGCCGCGCCACTGGGTGGCACCAGAAGGCGCTTCGGTACCTTCAGAACCCCAGCTAGGTGGCGCCAGAAAAAAAGTTTTTGATTGGGAGGGGGGTAGAATTTTTGACCCAAAAATGAAAAAGTGAAAAAATGATGCAATCAACCAATTAATTAAGCGGCCAACCAACCAGCCAACTAGCCAACCAAACAAGCAACAAACCGGCCAAACAACCATCCAGCTAGCCAACCAACCAACCGACCAACCTCAACAAAAGGGATCCCGGCACTGTTTTTTAGCGCCCCGCTAATGAAACTGGCCGCGCGCTAATGAAAAATTTAGGACCATTAGCGCAGCGCGCTAATGCAAAAAATTTGCATATTTTAGACATAAAATGAGTAAAAAATTAAAGTTGAAAGAAGCAAGAGGAGAGTAAAGTAAAATACAGGGTAAAGGAGATTCAAAAATTTATTTTCAATCACAAATTCTTGATCAAGGTTTTGTACAGCCTCAGTTACGCTCTACTATATGACGGAAGTATAAAATAGTACAGGTAAGCGATATTTAGCCATCTGAACTCGCTTTGTGTACATAATATCAAAGCAAACGATTTATCATTGCGCTAATGAGGATTTCATGGCGCTAATGGCTTCAGAACATCGTTAGCGGCTGCGCTCATGGGGGTGGCGCTAAAAAGAAAAAACTGGATCCCGGTACCTTCATAACCAAAATCCATTGCCCGGTTATGATCAGCGGTATTTTGTAATATTTGTTTCGCAATATGAGCTTTTACTTATGTGCGTATATACTTTTTGAACTTACTAGTACTTAATAGCAGTTGCTTAAACCTTTCTCAACTTCTCAAATTTTGAACTGATATAATTTTGTTTACGAAATAGCGGAAAATTGGGTGCACAAAATTATAATATTATGAAATTATCGAAAAAATTAAATCATCCAGCTCAGCAAAAACTTATCTTTTTTTAAATTTTCCAATATAAATATGAATATTGATGAACAATGCCAAATTTTCATCAGACTTTCCTACTTGCTTCGCGTCGTCGTTTGGTTGGTGTGTTAAAGAGCAAGTGATCGATTTATGTGCCGAAGGCGTGCAGGAGTGGGTCTTGGATATTTTGCAGCCTAAGATAACGGTGTCTGAATGGTGCGTTCTTCATTATTGGACAGTTTAGCTATACGTGTTACGGGAGCGATGGGAGGAATCCCCCACCCAAAGTGGCATGTCCACCTATCCCCTCAGAGCCAGGAACATTTTGACCCCACTTCCTAGATTCGAATTTTTTGGCCATTTTCGGCTAAAGAATGGAGGTCATCCCCCTAAAATGGCCCGGGACCCCCTCCCGAAATTTCGAGCCTTTACATGTATGAGTTTAGCACACACATCTGCTTGGTATTAAGTTTGATAATCATCCAGCTACTGTAGTATCGATTTTTTTTGTACAGATGGCTTAAACGAAAAATTTGCTGTATGTTGATATTTCTAAAAGTTTTCTTCACCATCATATAGAGTTCGCCGAGATATGCTCAAAACTCCCTTTATTTTCGTCTATCTCCTGATGGATCTCGAAATATCTGACCTCAAAATTTTCAGCCCGCCCCCGCGTCCTAAGTAAAATCCTGGATACGACATGACCAGCAGCCAAATTCTAGGGGGAGGGTTGGCAAAATTGCCAAAATGGTATCAAACATTTAATGCCTTGGGGTCTATTGATTTTTAGGGGTCCGTCTGATTCTTAGGGGTCCTGTCAGGCCCCCTACCCCTGAAGCTTATGCGTGGTAAGCAGCCGTTGTTAGTGGGGATTATGATATGATGTAACATTTTTGGCGAAAAATAGCTGTGTAAAATACCTAAAATTAGTCTCAAAACGTAAATTTTTGTTTAAGAGTGAGGATAAAAAGCCTCAACTTTTCGGGAGAAAGTCACGAAGAAACTTTATTTTCGAGTCCCCATTCACTTCCCCACCCCCTAGGAGTGTGTTTGGTCCACTTTTTTCAAAAACTCGGGTACAGGTCCAAAATTTAAGGTAACCTCGGGTCCGGGTCCAAAATTTCAAGGAAGTAGAGTCCGAGTCGGGTCTAATGTATAAAATATATCACAAGATATGTCTAGCATGCGACGTTTTGATACAGATGGCGGCAGCATGAAGTATATACTATACTAATGTAATAGTGTACATATTACTCCTACACAATTAACGTAATGCACGAGTTCCAGTTTATGGTGTAATGCAGCCCAGTATCCAATCCAGGATTATATTTCTGGGGGAATGGCCGGAATTGAAAAAATTTTTTTAATGCGTTCGTTTGCGATTTTACATGACAAAACCTTTTTTGATGCATTTCGCGTTTCTGGATCACTTCTACAACTGTTGATGATAAAGCGTGTAAAAAAATTAAGTGATTCGGCAAAATTACTTGTCATTTTTACTTTTTTAAATCCAATTTCGCAGCCTTTTTGAGGATAAAAAAATGCAAGAAAATGTACATGCTATAAGAATCCGGCGCGAAGCGCCCAAATCTTTTGCATTTTTATCGATTTAAAATCAATTTTGTAATTTCCTACAGGAATTTGTATCTGTCGCAAAAACACGTGGGCATAGCGGGGTGAGAGGGGGTATTATATACCCATACTCACGGTTTGTTTTGTATTCGGCAAAGATTTTTCGCGATGTACAAAGACTTTTGGGATCGTCTTTGTACATGTACAAACGGACCTTGTACAAAAAAACACTGCCTACCTAAAGTTGTGAAAAATCAGGTACTTTAGAGGGATTTTGAGAAAACGAAGGTACGGCAAGACAATTTTGAGATTATTGTAGAAAAAGACCGAAAATTCTACCTGGAAACGGTAAAAATTCCTAAATTTTCCTGCGCTTCGTTGCGGATTATTGATAAATTTTTGTATTTTGTAGTACTAGAAACCTATAAACTGGCTAAACTTTACTAATAAGTGTAAATAAACCCAGTTTGCCGCTCAAACGTGCTGCTGTACCATATTATAGTAGGTATTCTATACACGTACAACTCATGTGCATTGACTTTTTTGCCATCGTCCTTGCACATGTACAAAGATATTTTGACGAAAAAACAATGACCTTAATTTAATGTATGACCATTTCTGGATTTCACCTCCCCTCTAGCAACCTTTACCTTGCCTATGTATGGTCGTAAACCCAAAAATCAGCTTTTTTATCCTTTTAAACTCAAAATCCTGATGTTCTGTGCTGACATGCATAGCAGGTGAATTATGTCGAGCGAAACTGGAAAATTATTTTTTGGCTTGAAAAAATGGTGAATACGCGTCAAACATCAATTTTTAGTGTTTCTGACGATGCTATATTTTTCTAGAACGTAAAAACATGAACGTATTTCGAATAATAAATAATAAATCCGAATAAATTGAAAAATATAGTCAATAATGAGTATATGGCGCCAAGCGCCGAAAATTTAACACTCTCGACCTAGTTGGAAGTTAAAAACGCTAAAAAACACATTTTCTATGAATTATTTAGAAAATCGCGAATTCTGGGGCATGAAAAGAAAATCGCAGGTTGGGCCCCAGACTCGATACCTCTTGAGGTCGGGTTGGGTCCAAACTTTTGGACAACCCAGGGTCCGAGTCCGAAGTTTTGGTCTGGGAGTACCTGATTATTCGGGTCCGGGTACCCGGCACCACACCTAGGCATGCGGGGTATGCACCCCCGAGAAATCAAAATACCCGCCCCCAGAAACCAAAATACCCCCCATAATTCAATTTTTTGAAATTTTTTTTGTTTTTTCTCGCAATTTTTTGATGCTAGTGGATAGTGCTCGATGAGAATCGTTTAAAAATGGTGTTTTTTTCGCCATACCACCATTTTTAAGGCCATTTTTTGATCTTTGAAAAATCTTGACACTCCCCCTTAGAATTTTGGTGCTGCCCACGTATGCCCGGCACGCCCCTACTACACACACACACTTTCCATTGCGTGTATACTGACCAAACGTGGGTGTGTGGGTTTTATACCTACAGGGCTTTAGAAATGCATTGTTGGCTCGTTTTTTATAGTCGCTGTCAGTTTTATAGATCAGCGCACAGACTCCCCCCTCCCCTAGAATTTGGTTGCCACCACTGTTTTTTTTTGTACGAGACAAAGATTTTGAGGCTCGTACAAAGATTTTCGGAGCCATCTTTGTACAATGTACAAAGACTTTTTGGGGCAAAGTAATAGTAATTTTAACGTTTTTTTGAGTATTTTTTAGCAAAATTTCTAAAATTTTCGGCGCTTCGCGCCGAGTATCATAATTACATTCTATTTAGCTCCAGGCGCGGGCATTAAACACTCCAAAATCTATCTGTAAGCATCTTTGTACAGATTGAAGCATCGTTTACATCTATTTCCACTGTTTTATAAAGATTTTATGCAGAAAAAAGAACTATTAAACAACTGTGCACTGTTTTCTGCCGTTTGAAGATAAAATTGACTCTTTTATCTTTGCGTTGCATTAAATTCATTAGCAAATTGGTGTCTATTATGAGATTCAGTCAGCACATTGCAACCGCTTATTATTTATAATTGTGTAACACAAGTCATTTTAACTTGCTGAGTCGAATTTTATGTGTAATTTCAACCTAAGTCTCATGAAAATTTTGGCGTTTCGGGCCGAACTAATATAACCAGCTGAATTTAGGACAAAGTTACACCTTTTGCGAAGCGTGCGGGTCACGGATAACAATCTAGTAGTATGTAAAAATGTGTACATTCAATTGCATATCTATACGTTATATGTACAAAAAAATTTTTGCTCGTACAAAGACTTTTTCTGGGGATCTTTGTACATGTACAAAGAGGCTCGCACAAAAAAACAGTGGTTGCCACCCTCGCGTGATGCTGACCCTCCCCCGAATTTCTGTTTCGTTATAAATGTTGGGCTTACGCTAATGATCGACCGGAGATCCGGCTCCGGCCTCCGGCAAATCCGGCCATTTTTTCCACTCCGGTGCTCCGGCCGGAGGACATCCGAAAATCGGCCGGAGGCCGGAGAATTTTTTCGTTTTTTTGCATAGTGACCGAACGTACTAATTGCTGACATTATGCTTATCAAATTTAGTCAGACCACAATATGATAGCAGAAAAAGGAAATACCACCAAATGAAGTGTCTATCACCACCACAATCGTAAAATATTTATTTTTAGGAAAAAAACGAAAATGAAAATGAAACAAAAATTGTGAAAATCGCTGCAGTAAATTCCAGTTAACACTGGAAGTTATAGGGTAGCAGAAGATGCAGTCTGGCCTGCACTGCACATGCTATACTGATTTTCCAGATAATGTTGCTGTCCATTCTGTACGTCAAATTCGCGGTTCACTGAACATAATATAGTATGTAAAGTACCTATGCATATACGGTCACATACAATCATGCTTTAACATCAAATATTGCCTATTGACGCTTTATTTAGGGCAGGCTAAGGAGACGGCAGCTTTTTTCTTAATAAAAGCATTGAATAAAATTTTGTTGAATGTAGTCTATTTAATTAGTTGCGGATCTAGAATTTTCCTAAGGGGGGCGGTATCCCTACTTTTCCAAAAACAGCCAAAAATAGGTCCAAAAATTTGCCCTCAAAGCGCGACATAGCGTTTTTTCAGTGTTTTACATTGTATACTTTCACATAAAATCACTTTTGACGCAATATTTTTTCTTGAACTTTTCAAAATTTTAGACAATTTTGTGTAAAAAAATCATTAAATTTCTGACTTCAACAAAAACCTGACGCGAAGCGCCGGAAAATCTGTGAAATTAAAGCGGATAGATGTCAAGAAAGATGATTTATTGCTTGATGCGAATTTCAGACCTTTTCTGCAGTTTATATCTTCCCAAAATCTTTGTACATGTACAAAGACGGCCCCGAAATCTTTGTACATCAGGAAAAATCTTTGTCAAACATAAAAAAACCGTGCTTCTAGGTCGCCAAAAAGTAAGTAAATGTCATTAATAGGTATCATCCGGCGCGTAGCGCCGGAAAAATTTGAGAAATTATGGTCACTGACGGCCAGAAATCATTGCAAATTGCATATCCATTCTTTAGGATTTTCCTAAGGGGGCGGTATCCCAACTTTTCCTAAAACAGTCAAAAATAGGTGCAAAAATTTGCCCTTAACGCGCGAAATAGCGTTTTTTCGGTGTTCTACATTTTGTACTTTTACAAAAAATCACTTTTAATGCAATATTTTTTCTAAAAATTTTGAAATTTTCGACAATTATGTGCGAGAAAATCATTAACTTTCTTTGACTCTATAAAAATCCGGCGCGAAGCGCCGGAAAACTTGTGAAATCAAGGCGGATAGACGTCTAGAAGCAGTCAGTGTTTTTTGTACAAGTTCCGTTTGTACATGTACAAAGATCGTCCCCAAAAGTCTTTGTACATTTTGCACACACAAATTTTTAGGTACTATTATATAGCACAGAAGCGATTTTAGTGTGGTAAAAACAGAGTTGTTCGAATTTTGGTAGTGTGTGTTTCAGGTAATTTCTTAGGTCTCTTAGGGCAAAAATCACTAAGAATCGTAAAACGGTGCGAAGCGCCGAAAAATTTGACATTTTTCCTTCTGAAATGCAATTTCTGCCATTATAGAGATATATAGAACGCACAATCACTCATTTCGGCACGAAGCGCCGAAAATGTTTTTCTTCCCAAAAATCTTTGTACATGTACAAAGACGGTCCCAAAAAATCTTTGTACATCGGGAAAAATTTTTGCCGAATACGAATAAAATCGTGTCTAGAAGCATGATTTACTGCTAGATTTCTTGTATTTATAGCATTTGATGCAAAACATCGAAATTTTTAATCGAAAATAGAAGAAAACTAAGCAAAAATAGCAGTTTCTGCTGTACAAATTGTTTTAAATCCTTCATGAACAGATAATGGCTTCCAGGTCGCCAAGAAAGTAAATAAATCTCATTAATAGGTACATATCATCCGACGCATAGCACCAGAAAAATTATGGTCACTGACGTCCAAAAATCATTGCAAATTGCATATCCATTCTTTATCTCATCAAATATTTTTGGCCAAGCTGGGGGCGGCCACCCCCGCCCTCCCCTCAAATCCGCCCCTGCATTCTTTATCTCGCCAAATATTTTTGGCCAATGGGGGCGGCCGTTCCCATACCTGGGCAATGGATTTTGGTTCTGAAGGTACCGGGGTCCCTTTTCTTGAGGTTGGTTGGTTGTTTGTTTGGCCAGATAGTTAGTTGGTTGGTTGGTTGGCTTTGGCTGGTTGTATCATTTTCTCACTGTTTTATTTTTGGGTCAAAAAATTCTACCCCCCCCCAATCAAAAACTGTTTTTCTGGCACTACCCAGCTGGGGATCTGAAGGTACCGAAGTGCCTTCTGGCGCCACCCGGTGGAGCGGGTGGCGCGGCATTGCCCACTTGTGACCGCCCCCCGCCATCCCCCTCAAATCCGCCCCTGTATTTCGTATAACTAACTAGCTGATATGCAGTTAAGATGCATGTGAACTATACAGTGATCGTCATGAAAGATGACGCACTATCATCCTCAGAATTATGATAGATGATGCGTCGCGAGCGCTACGTTTCGTCTATCATGCGCTATCACCTCTTTTTTATTATTATACGCTATTAATCTGTATCATTCCTTTAATCTGGCGATGCAGACGGCGCAATTTTGCTATTAATAGCGCCAACAAGAAAGAAGCGCGCACGTGAATGTCGTTCTATAATTAGGCAAGCCGACATTAAAATCAATATTTTTGCCAGCCGGCGATAGACAACGAAGAATTTTGCAGAAAGGTACGCAATACAGAGCAACTCGCCTAAATATAGAACGACATTCACGTGCGCGCTTCCTTCTTGTTGGCGCTATTAATAGCAAAATTGCGCCGTCCGCATCACCAGAGTAACGGAATGATACAGATTAATAGTGCATAATAATAAAAAAGAGATGATAGCGCATGATAGACGAAACGCGGCGCTCACGACGCATCATCTATTATAATTCTGAGGATGATAGTGCATCATCTTTCATGACAATCACTGTAGTCTAGGTCTTGGTCACAAAGATGTCCTATCTATCCGCACGTATAAAATTATATTTCTCCGGCCCGGCTCCGGCCTCCGGCTCCGGCCGGAGCAACATGGTTCAATCCGGCTCCGGCCGGATCTCCGGCTCCGGCCATTTTGGCCGCCTCCGGCCGATCACTAGCTTACGCCACATCTTTTTAACTCGAAATTTTCATAAATTTAAATTAAAATTACACCACAATTTCACAAGACCAAAATTTTGGCCCTGTCCGCATTTTTAAAGGACAGCCGCCCGTTTCGACTGCGCGTCAGTGCACATCCTGCGAGTTATTTTGTCGCGCGAGCGAACGAATTCGGCTGCGCGCGACTACAGTATGCTGCGACAGTACGATTTTAATTTCATGCGACAAGGCGTCGGTAATTTACAGCATCATTTTTCGGACGACGATGACGATAGCGAAGAAGAGCCGGCGGCCGATGAGGTGGGGGGCCCCGTCGTCCCTGCCTTTTGTGCAAAGTTCGTCGGTCCCACTGTCGTTAATCAGTGGGCGGGCCATGAATGGAAGGAGGTAGGGTTTGTTTATATTTTCAATGAAAAGTCTTTATTTTAATTCTTTGCAGTTTTTTTTGATTGACGACTTTAAGAAGAGTTATAGTTACTTTAGGTCTCTTCCAGTCCTGCGCAACATGGGAATTCTGCTGGGAGAGAAGAGTGCAATTTTAGAGTGTCTTTTGTAAGCACAAAAATGGTGGATACGCCGTCATAAACATCGTTTTCAACGTTTCAATTTCGAAAAAAATCGGACAAATCGAACAAAATGAGTGGAAAAGTGAGTATATAGCGCGAAGCGCCGAGAAAATAGATAGGTAGCTAAAAACGCATGAAACAACACCTTTTCCAGTGTATCTTTGAATACTTTTGGAGCATCGCGAATTCTGGAGCAGTGAAAAAATTTGCGAAGGGGGAGATGAAAACTCCTAACCCCCTAACATCATGTAGGATCTCGCCCGCAACCTGGGCGTGAGGGGTGTGCACCCCTCAAGTAACCAAAATACCCCATCCCCCAGAATTCAATTTTTGAAATTGTTTTTGTTTTTTTCGCAAATTTTTGATGCCAATAGATAATGCTCGATGAGAAACGTTGAAAAATGGTGTTTTTTCGCCATATGTATCACCATGCTTAAGGCCATTTCTGTCCTTTGAGAAATCTTGTACCCCCCAGAATTTTGGTGCCACCCACCTATGGTCTCGTCTCGTTTCCGGTGAGGTTGGCGTAGGAAAACTAAATTGACCTGAAAATTGGTCAAAATTCAAAACACATAGCCTATCAAGCTTGATTTATAGTTCTTCGTTGAGTAATACGGCGATTTTGCGAACGATGGTCCTAATTTCGGCATATTCTTACGAAATTTCTTATTTTTTAGGTTTTCGACTCGGACGGATTCATGACATTTTTTGTTTTAGAATAGGGAAAAGCCAGAAAATTCAAGGAAATACGACAATAAAATGCTCAACGGAAAGTGCCAAATGATTAATTTATTTGAGTAAAAAACGCCAAAATGCTCAGATTAGAATGATTTAATTTCTTATTTTCTGTTTTGAAAATCGTGCGAGGATGGTTGAGCGGCCATTTTTTAAATCTGGAATCTTTAAGCTCCCGAATAGCGGGCAGGGGCGGATTTAGGGGGGCGGGGTGGCCCAAAATAGTGCACAAAATTAAGGATTTTTTAGCGATTTTTAGCGATTTTTGGGTTAAAACGGTGCATTTTTCCGCCCAAGTCAGGGTTCCGCCCCCTCCCCCTCTTAGGAAAATCCTGGATTCGCCACTGATAGCGGGTAATGTTTGCCCGAACTCTCCCTCTGTACCCATCCAGATAAGTACCCCGCTTGCGCGCCTCATCTTTAGTCCCGAAAACATTGCATTCCTGCCAAAAATATATGACGTCCGACAAAATCAGTAATAAAATTATAGAAGAATTAAAAATCTCTTATAGTGAAAGAATCGATAAGATTTGGAATTATTTCAAAACTCCAAAGCCCCCACAATGGCATTTCTACAGAGAAAAAACTTGTCGTCGACGCTATTTTTCTCATTCAAAAAGCCATTTTGAACCCGTTTAAACCAATGTTGAGATGAGCGACATCAAAATTGACTTCAATACTCACTCATTCTTGCTTTTAAGTGACACTTAAGATGACGAATTCCGAGAGTTGAGATTGGTCAAATTTTATTTAGACTAGTCATACGTTTGAGCGTTACGATATTGGCGTTCGTTATGTCATTTTTCAAAGTTTCGGCAAAGACTTGCAATTTTGGAAAGGTCACTTTGGGTCGAAAATGGCCAAAGCTTCGGTCGTCATTTTGAACGATTTTGAAAAATGATTTGACGCCTCATCATTTATTTAGTTCGTATTTGTTTTGTGTCACGTTACGCGCTTGTATTTTCATCCAATCGCGTCGCTTGTATTTTTATTCTTGATCGAGCTGGCTTCGCCCGATGATTCTTAGCAGTTAAAAAGAATTTTGTTGTATCATGTGTAACGGGCGGCGCCGCATGCCTTCCGTTACGTGAGCAAAATTTTACCCGCACCGGTTTGCCGGATCTTCCGCTCTGTATCGCGTGTGTAGTACTAACCGATTACTCGGGCTCTTGCTCACTTTCTGCGCTAATATTCGATATAATTGAGAAACAATATAACATAGCAAAAAAGAATGCTCCGATGGAACAAAAAAGGGGAATATACTTGGGATTTTGAATTATCGAGGATGTAAAAGGATGGGACTAGGAAAAATCTCCTATGTTATATGCCAAAAATCGCAAAACATGTTAAAAATCAGACTTTCTCTAAACAATGCAAAAAATCGAAGTATATTCTGCGGCCTTTGAAAAATGTAAAAGTTTAGTAAACAATTGTTGTAGACATGTGTAAAAGAGTATCTACAAAAGGTCTGTTGCACGTCAGCTTCCGTGTTTCCTACTGCTTTGAACCAACAATATCATCGATTGTCTTGAATGCATCGATATGTACTATTTCATTCAATTCGCTTAGCTACTGCATTGCTAATTCGCTGCTTTTTTCAATCAATTTTTTGGTAATTTGAATATTGCTTGCACTTTGACACTTAGAATGGCTGTATCTGCTAAGTGACATGCTTAGTAATAATGAAATACTAACAACTTAATTATGATTTGTTAACAGCATTTCACTTTCAGTCACATTGTTAAGCAACTCAAAGTTCAATGAAGTCTGCAAAAAGTTGCATTACGTAATATGCTTTTAAGATATTATGTCAATCAGAAAAAATTGTTTTAAAATAATACGTTTTTTTAGAGACCGCAGAATATACTTCGATTTTTTGCATTGTTTAGAGAAAGTCTGATTTTTTACATATTTTGCGATTCTTGGCATATAACATGGGGGATTTTTTCTAGTCCCCTCCTTTTACATCCTCGATAATTCACAATCCCAAGTATATTCATCTTTTTGTTCCATCGGAGCATTTTTCTTTGCTAGTTAAAAAATATTCCATGGAACGGAAGTTATTAGGGTGCAATCACAGCTCACTCATATATACTTTTTCAAGCGAAGTTTTGAATTAGAATTGATAGAGGATTTTAAATTTATTACGAGTAAAAAAATGGAGGTAATTCTGTAGATATGCCTTCTCTATTGACCACCTACGCGTATGTCTTAATAAGTAAAAAATTAAGAAAAATCACTTAAGGGCGAAAAGTTTGTTAATCATGAGTCTAACATTGATATGGAAGAAAGCCGGATGCATGATAATAGTCAGATATTTGATTGTCCTGAAGATGGCTGTACTAGATCATTTTCTCGAAAATAATAATGATAATAATAATAATAATGATAATACTAATCTACTATATATATTTTTGAAAGTTTGTTTGTTTGTATGTTCGTATGTTTGTGCCGGGTTGGCTCCGGCCCAATGGAATTTCGTGGGCTGATATTTTGGGCCGAGGTCGGTCCAATGGGGGAAGGAGCCGTAGCGATCTTGAAATTTCGACAAACGCACCCATTGGCCCTGGGCAGGGAGGGAGCAGGGTTTGGTTGGCCCTGTGCTATAAGCCTCCACGATTTCGGGAGATGGCCGATTTTTTGCTATTTTTTTCAAAAATTAGTTTATACTGTTTGTATAGGGATACCCCGGCCAAGAGGAGCATGCCTGGCGACACTATGTACATTGTTATATGTTATAGCATTGGTCGGCACTGTGAAACATCAAAATACGGGTTTAACCAAATGATGCTATAACATAGGCAATTTTATAAGATAGGCATGGTATGAGATACTATATGCAACAAGATAAGCAATGCTATAAGATAGGACGTGATATAAGATACTCTGTGCTACAGGATTGGCAATACTATAAGATAGGACGTGATATAAGACACCCCGTGCTACAAGATAGGCAATGCTATAAGATAGAACGTTATAAAAGATACCCCGTGCTACAAGATAGGCAATGCTATAAGATAGAACGTTATAAAAGATACCCCGTGCTACAAGATAGGCAATGCTATAAGATAGGAAGTGATATAAGATACCCCGAGCTGCAAGATAGGCATTGTTATAAGATAATATGGGATATAAGATACCCTGTGCTACGAGATAGGCAATGCTATAAGATAGGTTTGGTATAGATACCCTGTCTGTGCCATAACATGCAGTGATATAAGATAGGAGATACCATCAGCTATAACATATCACGTGATATATGACACCTTTTGCTACAACAAACAAAAAATTTTTAAAACATCAAAAATATGGTTTGACCGAAAAAATTTTTCAAAACATCCTAAAACATCAAAAATATGGTTTGACGAAAAAAATTTTCCAAAACATCAAAAATATGGGTTTGATTAAAAAAATTTTCCAAAACATCCTAAAACATCAAAAATATGGTCTGACGAAAAAAATTTTCCAAAACATCCCAAAACATCAACAATATGGGTTTTATTAAAAAATTTCCAGAACACCCCAGAACATCAAAAATATGATTATGGCTAAACAATTTTCAAAACCATTCTGTAACGTCAAAAATATGGATTTGATCAAAAAAATGGTTGACAAAAGACATTTTAAAAAAATCCAAAAAATAAAATATGGTTTGTACCAACAATTTTTTTAGAAATATCCCAAAAACATCAAAAGTCTTGAAAAATAAAAAAATACAAGAGACATATTAATTCCATATAGCTATCAGGCCTAAGTTCAGCCCGGACAACGCCGGGCAGCTCAACTAGTATTAATAATAATAATAATATTATTAATAATAATAATAATAATAATAAAATTGATAATAATAATAATAATAATGATAATAATAATAATAATAATTGTAATAATAATAATAATATTAATAATAATAATAATAATAATATTAATAATAATGATATTCATAATATTAATATTAATAATATTAATATTAATAATAATTAAAATAATAATGATGATGATGATGATAATAATAATGATAATAATAATAATAATAATAATAATAATAATAATAATAATAATAATGATGATGATAATAATAATAATAATAATAATATAAATAATAATAATAATAATAATAATAATAATAATAATGATAATAATAATAATAACAATAATAATAATACTTTGAGTGAATATGAATAACTATAATAATGATGACATTAGATAATTGTTTGCTAATTATAACACTAAATAATTTTAATACGTATTTATTTTGCCTTGTAGTTTATAGTTTTAGATTAAGTGGGGAAAGGAAAATCAGTAGAACGCTGATCATTCACGGAGGTCAATGTTCAGGCGAAGTGCATCTACCTTTCCCGGTCACTATTTTACGGCATAAATTCTGCTGGGGAAATTTACAGAGATCGTAGAAAGTACAAATTCGCCACTGCGTCCATATCTATGCATAAATCGCTTGTGATTTTGTTCTGTAATGTCCATGAATGCGATATTAATATCTGATTAACGGGGAATACTTATTAGTAGAAACTATTCGGGAAAGGTGACTGGAGTGACCGGTAGTCTTAGGCTGCCAAGGTCAAAGCCAATGGCACCGCGTTTCTAGAAGTTCACATTCGCTATTGCTCGCGTCCTTGAACTAATAATATTTAGTTCTGCAACCCGGCGTTATTCTACTCCGTTGAACATTATTATCGACAAATTTTTGGCTGTCTCAAGGGAAAATTCGAAACCACGAAAATGATTGTCGTTTTCCTGAGTCTTATTTTTGTTAGCCGAATTCTCGCTTTTCCAAGAAAAGTAGACACCGGTTCGATAGAAGCGACGACCGAGGAAGCAATCGAATCGTCAAGCTTGGACATTTTCGGTTGGTACAATGTTTGCAAATTTTTTAATTTTAATGAAATCCGGATTGCCAGTTCATTAGATTCAATATTCAAATTAAATGAAATTCGGTAATTTTTTAACACTGTGTATTTTATTTTTTCGATGTAGGTACATGGAAAGTATCATGCGGCGAAGAATAAATAAATTCTCGTTTTTAGCTTAAGATTCATTTTAAGAAAATGTTACAGAATTCTGTCCATAGCTTTATGCTCTTCGCACGTTATCCTACATACTTCTTATCGGCATCTCGTCATTCCAAGTGATATTCTGACTTAATTTTAAAATTGAAGTTAGCCATTTGTAGATCTATGCACTAATGTGCATGGCTCCTCAAATTTAGTTATTGATACACATTTTAATTGAATTTAAGGAGCTACTTTGTAATGCACATGCAATGTTCAGGCGAAGTGCCTCTACCTTTCCCGGTCACTATTTTACGGCAATAATTCTGCTGGGGTAATTTTCAGAGATCGTAGAAAGTACAAATTCAAAAAACATTAATCCAAAAAAGAAAATTGGAAAAAAATTCGCTTTCTATATTTCGTGTGCCAGGTTTAAAATCTCTTCTGTTTTTGTCAAGCTGCTAATGTACCTGATCCTTTATAGCAATAGAAAATCTTTATCAATCGAATCATCGCCAGTATTCCATTGCGCTAATATTCCAGTATAATTATTAATATAAATAATTATACATTTTTTGATGAAAAATATTGAGCGCAGATGCGTTTCGTCGTCTCTTTACACTTAACCTATCCTTTTTTGCCTATGGCAAAGCGTTCTACTGAATTATTCAATAAACTTTTCATTTTTTACATATGTTTCAAAAATATTTCGACAAAATCAATGAAAAAATTTGTAAATTTACGCGTCCTCAAGATTTTTTACTACGTAAAAAAGTGAAAAAACGATAAATTTTCTGCAAAATATACGACAGGATATGATAATTTGTGTTTGAAGTTGACTCAGTCGCCTATCATCCTAATTTTAATTATTGGTATTCATAACGATATAAAAAGTGGCGACATAAATTTTCAATATTGAACGGAAAAGAGTGACATGAATTTTAGCCGTACTTCCCGTATTCACGGGATTTATACGGATAATACGACAACTAGTTATCTGCCGATACGACAATCGTTGTCATTTTATTGTATTATTATTCTTATTATTTTTATATAGTTTTATTGCTGTTTTTATTGCTTTTGCTTCTTTTTAATTGCCGCTGCTTCATGCATGCCAAGTCGTTTGTTTTTTAGGATCTACATCCGACTTTCGCGGTGTTCCGCCGGCTCAGCAGCCGCAGCGTCCGACGTTCGCGAAGCAGGAGGTGCCGATGCTGACCATGCCGATGATGCCACTGGCTGCCCCGAACAATATTTCGGCCGCCAACAGCACCGTGTTCAACATTTTGGTTCAAATGAACTTCTTGCAACCTCCTTTGATGGCCAACTTGCCGATCAAATTCGAAATAACGGACAGGAAGGGCGATTCGTCCACGTCGCCGGCTCCATCTGAGGAAGAAAAAGCCGTTGAATGGCTCAGATCCGCGGAAGCTATGCAAGGATCTAGCGTAGCTGGCCATGGGTGAGTAGAGCTTTTCCTTTTTTAAACTTAAAGCTCCGTCGATGTGTCATTTGATTTAAATTTCAACAACGTTCATAGGTAACTCAAAAATGAGAAGCGGCGGTAGTCAAACAAATTACTGTTTCAAAAAACTTTTTATCGTCTTGTCTTAACATTCGATGCACGTTTTTGGCCGGATGGGGATCAGTTAATGAGTTTTTAGGGCCAAAATGACCTTAAAACAAATTTAGTCCTATAACAGCTTTAAAAGCGCGTTAATTTACAGTTTCCGCTCAATCTCAAGCACTTTTGGAGAAACGTGCGAATTTCATATATTTCATCTTGCTTCATTTTTTCGAACAATTTCAAATTTCACTCTGGGAGTCTCAGACTCCCCCAACCCTCCAGAATCAGAGAACCTTTCGCAAAATTTTCGAAAATGTTGATGACTCAGGAGTATACGCGGGCAATAACCGAATTCTGGAGCGCATTTGGTTGGGTGGAAGCATGAAATTAACGAAGATCAATTCTGAGTCTAGCATGTTTTAGCGAACTGTTTCGTATACTCAGCGGGTCCAGCCAGACCTTCCAGGCTCCCACGCCTATGTATGCTTAGGACTAGTCGGCACGTTTGCAAAGAGTCTATCTTGTCGGATAATTTTACTTGTGCGAGAATTGTCATGAAATTTCTTCTTGTGCCAAAATTGAAGCGGCGGGCTTGTTCGCTTCGGTTTATTTGATGAAACAGAATTCTCAAATAATTTAAAATACTGAAATTTGGACTCATTCTGCAACGTCCTTAAAACCATTAACCCTTCGATTCAATTTTTCGAATAAAAAGCTTTCCGGTCAATAAAGTATTATTTGATGAATTTTAAAAAGCCTTCTAAAACAATTAGTGACGAATATTACAATTTGATGGATAAATTTGTAAATTTATAAACAATTTATGGCGATAAACAAAACAAGCGTGAGTAAGGGGTTTTAGAATTGAAGGTGTGGACGCCTCGAAATCTAGACCCCTACCCGCGTAGACCCCAAGAATCATATAGCAAAATATCATTTTTCGCGATTTTTGATGCTAATATCGAGGCCGCATTGAAGCAACAAATTTTCTCTCCACAGCGCGTTAAGTCATCCGACTAAATTTTATAACTTTTTGTTCTATGTCTCTATTCATTTTAATATAAGCCGAACGAATTTTTGAGAAAATTTAGAATTTACACATTTCCGATGAATTTTGAATCTTTTTTTAGTAGTTGTTGCTGTTTTTCCCTTCATTCCACATTACAATATTCTAATTTTAACATTAAGGTCAGGAATAATCTTCCCGAATCTTTGCGTCTTCACTTTTATATCAGCGCAGTAAATTTTGAAAAAAGATTTTCAAAACAAAAATAGACAAAAGCGTAACAAAACACGCATCCTTCTATTCCTCTTCAGGTAATGTGTCCATTGTTTTCGAAATTTAGTCTGCTTTTTTATCTTGTATTTCTAATTATGTCTCCTTCATTTTGTTGATTGAGACGAGATGCCTCTGTTCATACCTAGCTTTTTCTAACAATTCAAAAAGCAAAATGCTACTTATTTTTATGATTATGTTCGCATTAAGGGAGAGCAGCACTTCGCCATCGCACGGCGTCTCTCATGCGACGGAAGAATCCGAATCGATTTCGAAATCGCCTAAACGATTGACTTATCGAGACAGCCTCGTCAATCTGCCTCAGATGACGGTGGATATGACTGTGAAAGTCAATGACAAGATTCTTTCGATTTCTAAGCAATTTTGATCAACTAATTTATATTTTTTACCTGCAATAATTGTTTTGAAGTACATCTATCAACTAGTATCGATTTCGTCTTAAGTATGCTTACAGCGGTATTCCGGAAGTAGTATTTGCAGTTTATTTAGGATTATCTAACTTGATTGTAGCTGATATTACATGCGTAGCTAATGCTTTCATTTAATAGTAAATCGTCTTTGCCAACAGTTGCATCATTCGGCCTTTCGGATAAAAAAATGCATATAAATATGATTTTATTGTTTATATCGACCCATGTGATTCGTTATCAGCAAACTTTTTTACTATTTTTTTCGTAATGTCCTTCGATGGATATGAATAAGCGGGAAATAAGGAGAGCCTTTAAATCGTAAAATTTCGATCAATAAATAATTTAGGTTCATTTCCTAAAATTTTAAACATTGTCCGTTATCGATGTGAACCTTTAAGAAACGAGATCAAAGTGAGTATTTTTAATTGAGCAATGAAAATATGTTGTTTTTCTGGTCTGTCATGATTAAAGCGTTGAATTTTGCGACGAGTGCGTGAATATGCTGTATAATTAAAACACAGAATTTTCCTAATATTTTTACAAAATATTCGAAAATAAAGAATTAAATTGATAACAATTTTTTTTACGTTCCAGCTCGTAGGTAATGTAATCTGCAGGGGCGGGTTTCATGGGGGATGGGTGGCGGCCGCCTCCCATTGTCCCAAAATAGTTGGTGAGATAAATAATGGATAGGCATGTAATTTGCAATGATTTTCGGCCGTTAGTGATCAGAATTCCTCAAATTTTTCCAGTGCTCCGCGCCGGATAATAATGACATATATTTACTTTTTTGACAGCCCGGAAGCCATTTCTTGCCCATGGGATAGGTTTTAAAACAATTTCAAGAGCAGAAAGAGCTATTTGAGCATAAATTTCTTCTATTTTTAACGATAAGTACCTTTTGAAAATTTCTGACGTTTTGCGTCAAATGTTTCAAATAAAGGAAACTGGGCAAGCTTCTAAACAACCTGGCCCCTGACCTTCAAAAAGTTCCGAGCTTGTCGCCGGATTTTTGCTCAAGTCAAGGAAATTTAATGTTTTTTTTCGCAAGAAATCGACGAAAATTTCGAGAATTTTCGCAAAATGTTGCGTCAAAAGTGATCTCAAGTAATAGTAGACAACATAAAACGCCGAAAAAGCGCTATTCTGCACATAAAGGGCAAATTTTCGGACCTTTTTTGACTGTTTTCGGGATCTCCTGAAAAAATCCTAGATCTGCCACTGATATACGCCATAGGGATTCTGGTGGGGGTCAGCCCCGGAAAATTTTTAAAAAACGCCATTTTCGGACATAAAATCTATAGGTACACGTCAAAAACCTTGTTTTTCGACGTTTCATACTGGCTTGTTCTTGTTAGAACTGTAGCAGTGAAGCTATTTCCTTTTTTGATGCATTCTTTCTCGTGCTTCATCTGCGTTTCGTCATCAATGTATGGTGCTGTTGTCTTGGTTCTGACACGTCTTGGTTCCCTTATTATGTTAGTTTATAACCTAAGAGCATTACAAAAAATCTATGACGACAAAATTGCGTTCAATTCAAATATTATTCTTTTAGAAGGAAAAACTTATCTATTTTCTTAGTCCAAAAAGTATTCCAAAATAAATTAATTATGATTGTTGTTGGACTCAAAAACCAGTCCCGTTCAACCACGTGTAAATATTGACCTACCTTCGGTCTGGAAAAGTCCACCCCTAGTCTTCACTAGGTTCAGGGGTGAGGCCGTGGATCTTAGTAGATCTAGCGCGTTTGTATTTATTGGGGTTAGGTAAGTGATGACTAGTGTTGTAAAAGATATCTTTATCTTTATCTTTTTAGCAAGATAAAGATAAAGATAAAGATATCTCTATCTTTATCTTGACGATGTTTTTTATCTTTATCTTTATCTTTATCTTTTGGAAAAATCACGGGCTATCTTTATCTCTATCCTTATCTTTTTGATAGGAATTTATCTTGCAAAAAAATAAAGTATGTACATAAGTCAGGTTTGACGTGAGATACATTTAGACGCATTCAAGTTTTATTGTAATGCAAGAAAAGAAAAGAAAACGATTGTTTCAACCCTATGGCGTGCGGCCCAAACTAATGCCTGTACATCAACCTAAGTAAGCGGGAGTGATACCGATCTAAGCGGGATTACTACTACTAGCACCCACGTTAATCTGAGTCTAAGCCTAGGAAACATAGAGAAGTTTGAAAAAATCGATAACTGTTGCGACTTTACTTTGTACAGGCGCACAGAGCAGGTTTTTGGTGCTTGTGAAAAGAAAGAAGTGACTTGTAGTGTTGTAAAAGATATCTTTATCTTTATCTTTTTAGCAAGATAAAGATAAAGATAAAGATATCTTTATCTTTATCTTTTAGAAAATCACAGGCTATCTTTATCTTTATCTTTATCTTTTTAATAGGAATTTATCTTGCTAAAAAAGATAAAGTATATACATAAGTTAGCACGTAATCCAAAATGCAGGTTTGACGTGAAATATGTACATTTAGACGGATTAAAGTTTTACTGTGATACAAGAAAAGAAAAGAAAACGATTGTTTAAACCCTACGAAGTGCGGCCCAAACTAATGCCTGTATAACAAGGGTGTGGGTAAAATCCGGAAACGGAAATGGAGACAGAAACGATGGGCAAAATACGGAAACGCAAACGTAGTTATAGTATTTTGCACGCAGTTCCGTTGGGGGTTTCTCTGCTCTGAGGGTAATCCAAAGTGTCGGAAACGGGGTTCTCCAAGTAGGACCCATCAGGGTCAACACACCCAACCCCGTTTCCGGTAAATTTACCCACTGAAGAGGAGTTTAGGGACTCGTAAACGGGGTACCCCATTATTCAATTGTGAAGCTGAACCAGGTTTCGACGGGGGTTTCTCCGCCCTAGGGTGGCCTAAAGTGGCGGAACTGGGGTTCCCCAAGTTGGACCTATTAATGTGAACACCCCTAACCTCGTTTCCAGCAAAATTTCTTCCACTCTGGGGGTTTAGGGGCTTGGAAACGGGGTACCACATAATTCAAATGTGAAGCTGAACCCGAATCCGTCGGGGGTTTCTCCGCCCTGGCAGTGGTCCAAAGTGGAAGACCGGGGTTCCCCATGTAGGAGCTATTAATGTGAAAACCCCAACACCGTTTCCGGTAAATTTTCTCCCACTGAAGGGGAAGGGGCTCGGAAATAAGGCACTCCATTATTCGTATGTGAAGCTGACCCCGGCTTTATCGGGGGTTTCTCCGCCCTGGGGGTGGTCCAAAGTGCCGGAACCGCGGTTCCCAAAGTAGGGTCCATCAGGGTCAACACCCCTAAACCCGTTTCCGGCTGAATTTCACCCACTGAAGGGGACTTTAGGGGCTCGGAAACGGGTACCCCATTATTTATATGTGAAGCTGACCCCGGTTCCTTCGGGGGTCGCTCCGCCCTGAGGGTGGTCCAAAGTGCTGGAAGCGGGCTTCCCCAAGTAGGGCCAATCAGGGTGAACACCCCAACCTCGCTTCCAACCAATTTTCTCCCACTGAAGGGAGGTTTAGGGGCTCGGAAACAGGGTACCCCATTATCCATATATGTAGCTGACCCCGGCTCCGTCGGTGGTTTCTCGGCCCTGGGGGTAGTCCAAAGTGCCGGAACCGGGGTTCCGTAAGTAGGGCCCATCAGGTTTTCGGCAGAATATCACCCATAGAATGGGGGTTTAGGGACTAGGAATTTTAGTAGCTTATTATTCACATATGTAACTGACCCCGGTTCATTCGGGGGTTTCTCTGCCCTAGGAGTGGTCCAAAGTGGCGGAACTGGGTATTCGCAAGTAGGACCCAATAAGGTCAACACCCCCAACCCCGTTTCCAGGCAAAATTTTACCCATGTACATATATCAATAATAGGGTACCCCGTTTTCGAGCCCCTAAACCCTCCTTGATTGGGAGAAATTTTGCCGGAAACAGGGTTGAGGATGTTAACATTAATAGGTCCTACTTGGTGAACCCCGGCTATGGCACTTTGGACTGCCCCCAGAGCGAAGAAACTCCCGACGGAACAGGGTTCAGCTTCACATTTGAATTATGTGGTACCCCATTTCCGAGCCCCTACCCTCCTTCAGTACATAAATGAAAAATTTTCGGAAAAGGAGTTGAGAGTGTTGATGACCCTGATGGGCCCTACTTGCGACCCCAGTTCCGACACTCTGGACTACTTCCAGGGCGAGGAAACTCCTGACGGAACCAGGGTTTCTCATATAAATAATGGGGTACCCTGCTTCCGAGTTCCTAAACCCCCTTCAGTGGGAGAAATTTTGCCGTAAACGGGGTTGGGGTGTTTACATTAATAGGTCCTACTTGGGGAACCCTGGTTCCGCAACTTTGGACCACCCCAGGTGCGAAGAAACCCACGACGGAACCGGGGTCAGCTACATATACGAATAATGAGGTACTCCGTTTCCGCGCCCCTAAACCCCCTTCCATGGGTAAAATTTTGCCGGAAACGGGGTTGCGGGTGTTGACCCTGATGAGTCCTACTTGGGGAACCCCGGCTCCTCCACTTTGGACTACCCTCATAGCGGAGAAACCCCCGACGGAACTGGGGTCAGCTACATATATGAATAATGAGGTACATACTCCGTTTCCGCGCCCCTAAACCCCCATTCCATGGGTAAAATTTTGCCGAAACGGAGTTGGGGGTGTTGACCCTGATGAGCCCTACTTACGGAACCCCGATTCCGGACTGCCCCAGGGTGGAGAAATCCCCGACGGAGCTGGGGTCAGCTACATATGTGAATAATAGGGTACCCAGTTTCCGAGCCCCTAAACCCCCATTCCATGCAGCGTTTTTTTGTACAAGGTTCGTTTGCACATGTACAAAAATGGTCCCCAAAAGTCTTTGTACATTTCGTACATGCAAATTTTTGTGTACTAAAATATGGTACAGTAGCAATTTTAGTGTTGTAAAAACAGACTTGTTCGACTTTTGGTAGTGTATTTCAGCTAATTTCTGGTTCTCTAAAGGCAAAAATCACCAAGAATCGCCTAAAATGGCGCGAAGCGCCGAAAAATTTGACATTTTTCCTTTCGAAATGCAATTTCTGCAATTATAAAGATATATAGAACACACAATTACTCATTTCGGCGCGAAGCGCCGAAAATTTTCGAATTTTAGACCTTTTTTTGCAATTTTTGATTTCCCAAAAATCGTTGTACATGTACTAAGACGGTCCCAAAAAATTTTTTGTACATCGGGAAAAATCTTTGCCGAATACAAAAAAACGCTGCTTCCATGCGTAAGATTTTGCCGGAAACGGGGTTGGGTGTTTCAACCCTGATGTGCCCTACTTTTGGAACCCTGGTTACGGCACTTAGAGGACTACCCCCAAGTCGGAGAAACTTTCAACGGAACCGGGGTCAGCTCCTCATACGAATAATGGGGTACCCAGTATCCGAGCCCCTAAATCCTTCTTAAGTGGGAGAAATTAAGCCGGAAACGGGGTCTGCGGTGTTCATCCTGATGGGCCCTACTTGGGAAACCCCGGTATCGGTGCTTTGGATCGTTTCCGTCTCCGTTTCCGGCTTTTACACATCGTTTCCGTTTCCGGAGTTTACCCATCGTTTCCGTTTTCCTTTGGATGCTTGTGAAAAGAAAGAAATGACTTGCTGTCAGCGAGTAGCAGGCACATATGTAGCTATGGGGGGTGGAAGGGTCCGGCCGGCCCCCCAAAATTCAGTAGATAGGACTTTTTAAACGTTATTTTTGTGCTATTTTTGGCCACTTTGGGCTTAGTCCCCCCAAAATTGGTGTTGGTTCCCCACCAAAACAGGACGGCCAGTTACGTGCCTGGCCAGTAGTAGTATTACGTGGGTCAGTTAGATACCGCAGGTAAACCCCCAAACCTACATTTATGTGTGATTCATGCCTATTACCTATTTGACCTCAGGTGTAAAAGTTAGGAATTCAGTTGGCTGCTTTGCATCACCCACTCTGGTTTATTACATTTCACATGCAACATTCTCCTATAGTCTGTTTCATTTAACTTTGCGGTTTTCTTCTGAAATTTTCCATAAGAATCAGGCTACAAAAGCGGTTTAAACTTTTGATGCAGTAATGCGGCTCAAAAACAAGCATACGTCTCTATATGATTCAACATACTGTAATATATCATATTTATTCTATTAGTTTAAAACACTTTTGTAACCGCTTCAAACTTTTTCAAAAACCTCAAAGTTAAATTAACCAGACTATAGGTCCAGGCGACCATATTTACACTTTATCTTTATCTTTTATCTTGCGAAAAAATCCTTATCTTTTACAACACTAGTGACTTGCTGTCTGCCAGTTGTAGTAGTAATACGTGGTTCAGTCAGATACCGCGGGTAAACCCCCAAACCTACAATTATGTGTGCTTAATGCCTATCACCTCTTTAATCTCAGGCGTAAAAGTTAGGGCATTCAGTTGGGTGCTTTACTTCACCCACTCTCGTTTATTGCACTTCACAAACATAATTCTCCTGGGTCCAAGCGACCATATTTACATATGTACACTTTATCTTTATCTGTATCTTTATCTTTATCTTTTTGGTTGCTTTATCTTGCAAATTATCTTTATCTTTATCTTTCTTAATTTTTTATCTTTATCTTTATCTTTCTTAATTTTTTATTTTTATCTTTATCTTCTAGATTTTAAAATTTCAACTTTATCTTTATCTTTTATCTTGCAAAAATCCTTATCTTTTACAACACTAGTAATGACAGAATTCTAGGGCGTAACTGTCTGATCTTACCAGAACCGTTCAGATCGTAGAGACTAGGGTCATTAGGTTGAATCTTGACGAATTTAATTTGAGCTTAATCTTTTCTTTAATCTTTTTTAGATCGGATTTAATCTTTTTTAAAGCCTTGGTAGGTAATCACCCCATTGAATAAATAAGTGTTATAGGTCATCTTAACACTTACAGAACATGGGAACATTTGAACAAAAATGTCAACAAAATTTGAAAACATGCATTGAGTAAATTGAAAAAACAAAGTCAAAAAAGTTATTATAAGGCGCAAGCTAAAATGCATAAAACAGCACTTATTTTAGGGTTTTTTTCTGAAAAATCGATAAATCTGCGGGTTCGGCACTCGGTAGCCATTTTGCTTATATCAGCAGCCACTCTGGGATTCAAAGTTCCCCAAGAACACATATGGTAACGCAAGCGATATAGTAATAATAATATTGTATGTACAGCTTAATCTACTTTTAAGTCGTTTATCGCTATATTCTATCAGGCACTTATCATTATCCATTTCTATTGCTCTTAAACGTCATTAAATAATACTAAATTAATTATTTACTCTTATGCTCCGTTGTTTTCTCCTTGGCACTTATAATAATTGGTTTCTGATGTGTTGCTTGAACATGTTGTTAAATTTACCTCATGCTTTTGATATCCTTGCAAATAATTTTTGCAAAATTAATGCGCCGAATTTATTGCCATTCGCAAAATGGAGTTTTTGTACAACGATCCTACTATCCACACATTCCATTGCGAAAAATTTCCATATTCCAAATAATGAAGAGAAAAATGCGCAGTGCTTCGTTGCTTTAAATTTCAGGGGCCAATACATATTATTTATTAGTGCAAATTATGAAAAAACTAATGTACAAATTTTGGCTCGTTTTACAGACACGATGCGTAAATAAGAATATCTAGCTGCAACAATCCGAATACCAACCAGAAAAGACAGTAAAAACTATATCGCATGGCTACAAACGTACGCATACAATTCCTGAGCAAACTTACAGTGAAATGGGCACTTAAAATTTAGGGCGGATGGCCAATATGCATAAACAACGTGCAAAATGAGACGATTTCATCCAATCATACAATAAATTACGATTATCGTCTACACGTGACGGCACAGTAAAAGCGATGGCAATGGCTCGAGAAAAACAGAACAAGCATAAATAAAATGTATATTTTGATATATCTTTCGTTTAATGAATTTTTTTATTTTTCTTGTTTTCATTTACATATTTATATAAACGGTCTAAATTGGCTTATTTCGAAATCGAACGCGAAGCAGTGAATTTATACGACGTCTCTACTAGTAAATGTAATAAGTAAGTAAATGCTGATTGATAAAGACGAAAATTCATCGCGAGACCAACGCGTAAGTATACAAAATGCAAGACAACAAAAGTGAAAAAATAATAAATTCGATTTAAGACTCCAATCCGTGCACACGGTGCAGGCACATAGCTCTGGGGGCAGTGGCGGATCCAGGATTTTCCTAAGGGGGCGGTACCCCTAAGGGGGGGGGCGAACCCTGACGGGCGGAAAATCAGCCGTTTTAAGCCGAAAATCGCTGAAAATCGCTCAAAAATCCTTAATTTTGCGCACTATTTTGAGCCAATGGGGGGGCGGCCACCCCCCCGCCCCCTGAATTCGCCCCTGTCTGGGGGGAGGGGGCGGTCCGGACCCCCTTGAAATTCAGCAAAATCGGAAAAATAGGGCTTTTTAAACGTTATGTTGTGCTATTGGCCTTTTTTGGGCTTAGCCCCCAAAAAAGCTACAGCCTGACATGACGGCCGATAAAATGAGACAAAGCGTTCGAAATTCAGTTTTTCTATGATATGACCATATCCTAATCCATTATTTTGTCCAAAGAATTAAGATTCAATCAAAAACTCGTCAATAACATCTTCTTATAAAATTTCATCATCTTAATCTTTAAAACAAATGAAAGTTCTTTGGTGCTTGAAATGCTTTCAAGACCATCAAACGGAAATTTTCACTTTTTGGTGAGAGTCAGATTAGTATTCTCAAAACACGAAAACAGAAAGATCTCATTTTTCATCTGGTTCGACTCTCCGAAGTATGGGTAATTTATGGTTTGACAAAACATCCGCAGCGAGTGAGGCGAATGGTCTAAACGACGGATTCTCTGGAACATAGAAAAAGGTCAGCATATTCCAATTCTTCACCTTTCGTGGGAAAATTACTGATTTTGGCCCCATGATTACGACCGTCCTCTTCTTCCGCTCTGGTAGAAGACATTTTGCGCAATGCGGCGCCATCGGGCGGCAATAAATTTTGATGGTCGATCGTTTGGGGCGCCGGCGGCTTAGGCCATTCGGCGTACACGCTACATATGCGCCTATTGATGCTATTGGTTCGATTAGCCGGCAACGGCCAATCACAGCTCTTCATGGTTGGCGCGATCAATTTTGATTGGCTCGCTTCGCCCGACGTCCAATCGCAATCGCTACTCGGCCATCTGTCATTTGTCGATTGATTTGATTGGTCGCTAGATGCTAGGACGGAACCATGACTATTTAGGGTGGAATCGTGAACACTGATGACTTCTGCAGTCAGTTCGCTGCTCTTATGTTTGCATGCTGTCGAATAATTCGAGTTGCTCGAAGTAGGATCCGAGTGCCTTTTGACGGAGCGTTGCTGAAACACCGTACCACTGCTGGCGCTGCTCGTGCAACCCCCAGACGAGCATTTCGAATCCACCGAATCACTGCTGCCGTCGAATAACGAGCAACCGGGCGACGTTGGCACGCCGCTGTCTGTTGCGGACGGTCGACCTATAAAAATTTTTTCGTATTATCCTGTAAAAATCTAATTAAACTGATTATTAAAATCATTCAATTAAAAAATTAAATAATTCACACATCATCGCTTAGCAATTAGGTTTTTATGTGATTATCATTGAGATTCCGATTGCCAATTTGTTCAACAGTGATCAATCTATTGCTCTAGGATCATAGGCTCTCAGAAGCAGGTACATCTAGGTATTAAATAGATTTCTTTGAAAATCGATCCCTCAGGCCATAAATCGCAATTTAAAGAGTACAAAGCTGAAAGAATTAACATTAAAGACAGTAGCGGGGCTAATAATGCACCAAGAAATTTAATAAAGCGGCATTTTAGCATGCCAGCTAACGCGTGCAGGGCCAAAGTTTCAAAATATTCAACTTTTTTGAGTAAAATAAGAACCATAAAATCGATGACATGATAAAAGCATAATTCTTTAGATCTTTTCCATTAAGCTCCATTTTACCAACATCAGAAAATCACGAGAATCACAGAAAAATGTTCTGTTAACTGGAATTATGGGATTCTGCACAGGATGAGGATTTGGATATTCAAATTCTAGGGTAACAGATCACCAGGGGCGGATTAAAGGGGCGGGGTAGCTCAAAATAGGTGACGGATAAAAATGGATGTGTAATTTGCAATGATTGGTGTCCATCAGTGATCATAATTTCTCACATTTTCGCGGCACTTGGCGCCGGATAATGTCTATTAATGACCTTTATTTACTTTGTTGGCGACTTGGAAGCAATTTTTCTGCTCATGAAATAGGTTTTAAAACAATTTCAAGAGCAGATACAGCTATTTGTGCATATATTTCTTTTATTTTTACGCATAATTCATAGAAAATTTCGACGTTTCATGTCAAAATACTGGAAATCGAGCAGTAGATCGAGCTACTAAACATCCTTTCGCCTGATTTTCCTAAATTTTCCTGCGCTCCGCGCTGAATTATCTTCAAAGTCAAAAACTTTCTGTTTAACGTGTCAATATGTCCCGATTAGGGGTATAGCACGGGAGGACTGGATAGGAAATTTAACTTTTAAGTCGGCTATCCTACAGCCTGACACCACCAAGTGTTCATGTACGAGTTTTATTCGTGCCTCCAGGAAGAGAAAACTGGTTGCATTACGTAGGGTTCGAACCGTCAATCTTCTGCACCAAGTGCAACTGCTATCTTCAAAGTCAAATAAATTTAATGATTTTTCGCACAAAATTGTCTAAAATCTCAAAATTTTCTGGGGAAATGTTGCCTCAAGAGCAATTTTGAATAAAAGTAGACAATGTAAAATGCCAGAATAAAATGCTATTTCGCGTATGAAGGGCGAGTTTTTGGACCTATTCTTGATTGTTTTTGAAAAAGTTGGGGTGTCACCTCTATAGGTGGGCAGCACCAAAATTCTGGGGGGATGAAAAAATTTCTGGGTGGGGTGAAAAATTTTCAAACATCAAAAAATGGTCTTAAAAGTGGTCGTATGGCGAAAAAACACCATTTTTCGACGTTTCTCATCGAGCACTATCCAATAGCATAAAAAAATCGCGAAAAAAAGCAAAAGAAATTCAAAAATTGAAATCTGAAGGTATTTTGATTTCTGGGGGTATTCCAATTTCTGGGGGGTTGCATATATCCCAAACCCGCTACGCCCATCTGTTGTCACCTCCCCTACCTCAAAAGCCTAGCTCCGCCACTGCAGATCATGCACTCTATTCTCACACGTGTCGATGAAGGTTGACGCGAAGTACAAGAGTACAGTAAGACAAACTGCAGATAAATAGATAGGTATGCTATCAATTGAAGGCGAAGAAATCCAGTCTCAAGATAGTATGATAGATATACTGCCACAGTTTGAAACATTAGACACTAGCATGTGCAATTTACTATTTAAAGGAAAAAAAATTTGTTTCAGTCGATAGAATTTTAAAAATGCAACACACAAATGAATGCACAAAATTTTAAAACTGCTAAATTCTACGAGATGATCATAATCGACGAAAAACAAAAGAAGTTTGGTTCTTGTAAATCTAAACACTTTGGAGACGAGTTAAAAAATTCCAAGAAGCCAAAAGCTATCAAAATTCGCACTCGACTACAAAAGTTTTTCAACAATAGGTAAAAAAGGCATGTAGAACATTCTTAAGAAAGGAAGATAAAAATAGGTAATAAAAAGAAATAAAAATAATAAAAACATTAAAAAGGAACTTTACTAAACAAATTGAAGATTTTGATCTAAAAAAAGCAAGGGCCTACTTTTCCTACAAGTCGATCTCAAACTGCCGACGTCTTCTTCGTCCGTTTGCATATCGAAAAATTCGCTCGTTTCACTGATGGGTCTTAACGCCGTTCGATTAACGGGAGAAGACAGCTGAGTGCCGCAGATTGCATTGTAGCTAAATTGACCTGTATTTGGGGACAAAAACGTTTGCTGGTGCACTAACGATGCTGGAACAATGGTTCCGGGATAAAGTTCGCCTGGTTTGTTGTCTTTCGCTTCCGGCTTCAGACCCAAACAAGGAGACGTTTCATTAGGCTCCATTTCGTTGTCGCCATTTTGGTCTGCTCCGTCGTTATCATCGTCTATGGGTGCCAAGTAGTCCGGAATCACTTCGACATATTCCTGAAAAGTTGTTTACATTTTGGATATCTATTGATTCCATCCAGCTTAAATTCACACATAAGCAGAATGAGAGGGGATTTGTATCCTGGCCCCAATCCTCTCCCCAAATGGATAGATGAAAAATTTTGTGGAGAAAATGAGGCAAAATGGAGGCCAAAAGCGGATTAAAACTGAAGATTTTCTTCAAAATTGCTGCAGTTTGACCAGAAACTGTGTAATGACGTCGTTTCGATGCTATTTTAGCGCTCATACCAGTTTGTAAAGTCATTTTATCCCAAAAAAAGCTCATTTTTTGAACCCCCCCAAATCGGATAAGCCCCCTTCCAGAACCGACATGCTGTGCACCTATGGTCGTGAACAAAGAAACAGTGGTCCGGAGGCCGCAACAATGTGCAAGAACCTTAACTGAACTCAGATTGCCTATAAAACTAGTACGACTACTGTTAAAGCATAGATAATGAAAGCTACCTTTGCACGAAAATATTGTTGTCCGTGTTCGTAATTTAATCTTATTTTTATCCGTACACTTTCTCTTTCGTAAGTCTTTCCTTGACCTCTCGACCGAAAGGCAATCACATTTTAAAATGTGATTTGACCTGAATGCAAGCACAGTTTAAAGTGTGACCAAAGCATAATTTGTTGGAGCTCGTATTCAGCTTTAAAGAATAATCAAAAATAGCATGGAGCGGCTCTCTTCCCTAAGAGATAAGATGATCTTTACATGTTTATAGCGTTTTCACATAAATTTTAGAGCTCCTTTCGTTTTTTTGGCGCCATTTTTCTAATTTTAATATGCGGGATCGGAGCTGCGGCCGCACCATCTGCACCCCCACCCTGGCTGAGGGCTTGCGAAACTTCAAAAGTACCAGTTGAAAAACTTCTTTTTAAAATATAGTCGGTATACAAATCGTGAACCTTTTCGTACTTTGTTGCGTAAATTTTTTAAACAGTTTTAACCATTGATTGTTCCACTGACTCCCATTTCAATTATCGGGTAACATAATCTATCGGATCCGAGCTAAAGTGCCGTCCTCTTCTATTCACAAATGTTCTTAAAGGGAGGGGTATGACTAGCCGAAAAATGGCTGCTTACTTTAGAATTGTAAATTTTCAGGAAAAAAATCGTAGAAAGTAAGTTTTGTGAGCTTTTTAGCTAGATTTTGGCTTTAAAATGTCAAAATTTCGGCGCTTCGCGCCATATTTTATTTTTTGAGCATATTTTGTTCACCTTACTGACATTTTTTGTTTTTTTTTTAAATTTACACATGTTTTTATATTCTGGAAAGAACGAACTCCGCCCAAAACATTCAAAATTTTTATAAATTTAAATTTAATTCGAATCAAACATTTAAACATCTAAAACATTTCTATTTTGTAGTTTTCGAGCCCCGAAAAGCACATTTTAAAAATCTTCCGGGCTGACCCCTAAATTTCCATACTGCAGTCCCGTTAATATAATTTCTTAATTATCTTCCTTATCATTTTTGTTATTTAAATTTGCAGTTTATTTTAATTTATTATTTGGCCTCTTAGTACAGTATTTTAAAATAATACTTCCGAGTTTGATGCAATCAAGTCGTCGAGGTATCGTTCGATTTGAGCGAAAGACCACCGATCGTTGGGGTTTTCTTGCCAGCAGTTCAACATGAGTGAATAAATTTCATTGGGGCAATTGTGCGGCTGATTCATGCGGTGACCTTGTTTCAAAATTTGGTACAAATTTTCGAACGGTACGGATGGATACGGTTTCCCACCTAGGGTCATAATCTCCCACAGGAGTACGCCGTACGACCACCTTAAAAATCATCATACGCATTTGAATAGCATTTCGCATGTTATTTAAATCATCAATCGCAATACTGTTGATCTTCCTCTTTTCAAGATTTCGTGCAAAAATTCTTTTCTATGATTTTATTACATTTTATCAGATTACTAAATTTTTCGCCAGATTAGTCAGATTTGAATAATATTCTGATTTAAAATTATTCCATTTCTTGTCGCTAAGTCATTGGTAAAATGGCACCAGTCCTCGCAAAAATGAAACATGATAATAAGCCTATGATCCAGTACAATTACAATTATAAATTTAAATTTTACTCACACATCGCTTTTCATCGTGTAGCGTCTGTCGCTCAAACATTCGGGAGCCATCCATTTTATGGGCAACCGACCTTCGGATGTCTTGCGATAGTAATCGTATTCGGCAATGTCTCTTGCCAAACCAAAATCACCTGCAAAAAAATGTTGCCCGAGCTTTATATAATTAATTCTCATTGATCTGATAACGGCGGTCTGAACGCAAGTATATTTTATACATAAATAAAATGGCAATAACTTTTTACAACATAAGGCCTAAATTGATAAGAATTCCATATTTCCCTTACCAATCTTTAAAACGTAATCTTCGGAAACCAAGACGTTCCGTGCGGCAAGATCTCGATGTATACACTGAAAAGAATCGGTAATTCATTCGCTTGAAATTCGAATTTGAATTCCAGATTTCTTATCATTATTAATCACATTTTATCCTTTTTTTATTAACTTTACATTTATACGTTTATTTATGAATTTTTAGCTTTTCATGTTTTATCATGAAGTGTCGGCTTTATGAGTGTAGATAAGAACAGATGACAATGGGAAATGGATAGAAGATTATGAATGATTAAGTGGCTATTATTGTTGATTAAAAATCGAAAGAGTAACGTTACAGATATCACAGACAAAATAAACAACGAGGAACAATAAAATGTAATATAAAAAATAAATCAAGGGTGTACTTTCTTGTCCGACAAGTATTTCATGCCTCGAGCAACTTGCAACGAATACTGCACTAAATCCTGAGTAGTCAAAACCTTTTTAGAATGCCGCTTGCTATTGGGTTCTTCGTAATTGCAAGTCGCCTGCGGCTGAGGTCGCAAATCCCGCAGAAAATTCAACAAATTTCCCAAAGCGCAGTATTCAACAATGACGTAGAGTGGACCTGAAAGAGCGTTTCGCAATTCTTTAATAAATGTTTTATTTTCGAGAAAACACTCGAATCAGTGGAAAGAAAATAAAAGAATGATGAATTAATATAGAATAAGTAAGCAGTAAAATGTAATGAAATAACAAGTAAATATAATGAAAAATCAAACATCTAAGCAAAAATTAGCAAATTAGTCAAAAACTGGAATATAGAAAGAGCGCATTTCGAGAGTTTTGTATGCCATTGACCAAGAAAGTCAATAAATGCCATTATTAGATGCTTTATCTTGCCAATTATCTCAGAGTCAACAGGCGGGCGAACACTCTAAATTCGCCCTTGGTGAGATTCATCCATTATACAGGAAAATAAAGAGAAAGACGATGCGAAATATGCATCAAAAATATAAATGACTGAAAAAAGCATAGAACGAAAACGAAGACAAAGATTAATGTAATGTAAAACAAAATTTCAAAGTAAATGTTAATTTCCATGCTTTTGTCATTGTCCATGGCAGGTCTAAGGATTTTAATCGATTGTATTTTTATCAAAAACCGTTAATCGCTTAGAAATTAGCGAACTAGTTTAATTGAGATGCGGTCAGGCATTTACAGAATAAGGGCCATCAGCATAGGTGAGCAGCAGCCAAATTCTGCTGAGGCCGATAGGGCAAAATCATTTAAAATAGCACCAAAAATTCAATTCTATGGTAGAGGCCTTTCAGATTCTCGGGAGGAAAAGTCAAGAAGTCCAGCCCACATCCACGTGGTAGTCATCAGTAGATGTAATATCAAATTAAGGAGGAGATTTTCCAATGACCAATGGCGTAGCTGTGTAGTGACTGGGGGTACTAGTCCTCCCAAAAATTTGGAAGTATAAATATTTTTCACAAGGGTACCCCAAAGGAAAAAATCGGAGATTTCCAATGCGCATCTAAAAGACCGCTAGAATGATTTAAGCACACTTGCTGAGCCGATAAAGCCAAAATTTTTGGCGCTTCGCGCCTTATATATTTATGTACAACATATTGGTTTAATTGTCGAGATGACCCTATGGTGACACGTTTGAAAGCCTTACCGTTCTGAGTGCAGCATCCTATCATGTTGATAATGTTAGAATGACGGGGAGGCTTGCAAATCTGCTTCATCACCTCCATTTCGGACACTAAATCGATCAATTCGCGTTCAGTGGCGTTGTCTTTGAGCATTTTCACTGCCACGGTCACATGATCGTATTGATCGCCGGCCTCGGGCAAATTTTCAGCCTCGCTGTCGTCTTTGCCGTGCTTCTTCAATCGCAGCTCGCTCACGTACACTTGACCGAAAGCGCCTTCGCCACACGATTTTATTAACGAAACGCTGCAAAATTTTCAAGGAATATTTGAAATTTTAAACGACAAAAAAGCTGATTTCAAAATTAACGTATGTAAAAGGACGGCTGGAGAGTAAACAAAATTTTGAAAAATAATCATCAAAAAAGTGTCACGTTTCTCGATTTCCTTGAAATTATGGTGAAAAAATTGAAAAATCAGCTCACTAATTTATCGAAACGTAATTGGCTGCAGTTTAGAAATTTTACGGACGTTTCTCCTCAATAAAAATAAATTCATTTTGGCCTCCCGACAAAAACCGAACGGTTTGCCGCTGATGAAAGTAAACGTTTTTATTTATTATTCATCGAATTTCGATCGTAGCGTAATTTAATTGAAAGAATTCAAAAATAAGTCGGAGAATAAAAATGGAATTATCAAATTTCATTTAAAATGAACGAACGAGTCTCAGTCGAAGTACGGGGCTTTCGAGCTAGGGACGATTTCGGACACTAATGGTTATGCTAAACTCAAATTCATAAAAATGCTAAATTTGATTTAAGCCCGCCTTATACCGATCCCAATTTCGATTCAGGCTAGGCTAAAATCTGATGGCAATGTTAAAAGATCAACAAAATTAAGTGCGGTAGCCAGATAATATTGACATCGAATCTAACTCCGACAAAAATAAGTTGGTGAAAAATCTGAGACATCGCGACTACAAACATCGTTTAGCCATCATCCTCGACCTTATCTTTAACAAGCCAGTAATTCAGGAGCGGCGTATTTTCTAACTGTAATCTTTAGTTGACGATTTGCGCATTCAAGCGTGAAATAATATTTTTTAAATCGTTTTTTCTTAAAACTGATTTTATTTACATCTAAATTTTTCTCTATTTTTATCATCGTTCGTTTCAAGTTATTGCGTGCGTAACGTAAGAGAAAAAGATGATTTTTCCTCTTCGAGTTTAAATTTTGATATTACTCGTCGCGGCAAATCTCCCAATCGGCGTCAAGAGGCATTTCGTAATCGCACTGCAGACTGAAATCTTGCTTAAATCGGCCGCTCTGATATCGAGGCGTGATGGTGATTTTGGGCAACAACGTCGTCTGATCGGTGACGTCCGATTCCGATCGATACACCTTGATCACTTTTTTGACTAACGCCGACGATTCGTCGAAATGACCGTCTTCCAGCATCGCCAGGGCCTGTTTGATCTTGTAATTTCTGTTGTACCTGCATTGATTTTGTTCACTACGAAAATCGTATAATCAAATATAAAAAAAATAAATTTTAAAAATTTAAAGCTTATTCTGCTATAATTTCAATGTTCCGGTCCTCGACAGTTTCGGATTTCCAAGCACTGAATTTATTTCTTACCTCACGTATATTAGGAGGACAACGATTAATACTGCAACCAAGATCGTAATTAATGCAACCAGCGCGGTATACTGAGCATCGGCGGTCTCAATCTTAGGTGGGATAGTATCATTCCCTGTTAACGGAAACACATTTGAAAATCTGAAGAAGTATACCAATTCCAAATTATTTACAGATCAAGTTCAACGTTTAATCAGAAATGCAATAACAAAAGAAAATTTTAGATAAAAAAGTAAGAAGTTAATAAAAAATTATTCAAATGTTAAATATTCAAAACGCAAAGAGTAAAATAAGCAGAATAAGAATTTTTTTGAATAAAAAAATTTTTCAAGAAACATTAAGAATTATTAAAATATCTCTTTTTCGAAGATAGCTCAGATTATAGACATTAGTAAAAGGACAGGAGATAATGATGATGATTTTACTCGGTATGACCGTGAGGTAGGCGGACGCTATGCTAGTTCCAATATAATTTCCGGCTAGACAACTGTACCAGCCCTCGTCAGTTCGACTAACGTTGTTAATGGTGAGTACCATGGGATCCGGCAAGTCGTAATCATCATCGTAACTGTCATTGGGTTCTCTGATATCGCTCGATATCTTATAACATAATAATAATGATACAGGGTTGGCCAATTGCGATCTATCGTGAACTTTGTTTTTTCGTCTCTGCCCATTTTTATTAATTTTTCACGAAAATTCACTACTATAAGGGCAAAACTAAAATTATTTGCCTTTAATTTTCAGATCATAATTCTTGATAATTTTTATTTTATACAAAATAATCCATAGCTCGTGCAATTGGCGATAGTGCAAAATTGCTTAATGGATGGACGATAAAGTATTAGGTGTCATTATAGTACAGTAAAAGTTTAGGACCGAAGTTAAACGGTAGCAACTATCTGCAGGACAGCATAAGAAAGTGACATAAAACATTGACGGAGAAAGCTTTGGTTCAAAGCCAAAAAGAAACAAAATGTTTTTGCGATGCGGTCCGAATTTTTAGCCAAATGAATCGACCGAGCTGCTTGAACCAGTAATTTTCTTATCAATATGTTGCATTACTTTCATCTTATTTCTAAACTTTCACTGAACCACGAAGAGTGACGTTCACGCATGGGCGTAGGGATTCTCTGGACCCCTCTGAGAATCTTGGAACCCCAAAAGAGTGGAAGGCCGCAGATTAAATTATTGGTGCTATTTTTGGTGATTTTGCCACCATCGGACCCCAGAATTTGGCTGCTGCCCACCTATGGTGACGATTCCATTTCGATTTATATATACCACACTGCAATTTTCGCACGATCACCAAGTGCAAAGGCCATGGAGGATTTCGTATAAGATAAAAATTATAAAGAACTGTGATGTTAGAAAATTATAGCATAAATATCTGATGATTTCTTGCAACGTGATTGATATCGAAGATATGAAAAATGAAATCCACAATAGATACCTGCCCACCATGGATTTGCAATAATTACAATAACGTCTAACGATATTTCTAATAATTGATAATATTTTCAAAAATTATTCATCAAAAAGTAAAAAAAATATAGAACAGAAGAAAATCAAGAGCGGACTCAATATTTGTAAACAATCTGACGAACTTGATTTACGAAAAAATGAAATAAAAATTCTGATACAATATGGGAAACTAAATTAATTTGGCAAAAAAACACTTCTTTTAAATGATTTAATACTACTTTTAAAATATAAATGTCTTGAATGTTCAGTTAGACACTATGCCATTTCTTCAATGGCCAAAACTGAAGCTAATCAATCGTCTTTTGGCGAAAAATTAAAATGTTCGACATATCCATTTGCTTCCTTTCTCGTTCATTTCACCGACTACCTTTCAAACGTAAAAAGTATAATATTTTGCACAACTTTTTATTTTACATTATAAAACTCTCCAATCATTTCCCATCTAAAAGTAAGCGTTGATTGACTTTGTAATTAGTTACGATAACTCAATTGTAATCTTTTGATAATTCAGTGCAAATAATGCAACGATCGCATTTTAACTCTTAGACACCTTTTTTGAAAACATAATGAAATCTTTTCTGCGTTAGTTGTGTGACCAATTCTCGCTGCAGACATTATTTTAAGATAATTATCAGCATTTTTTAACATCACTAATGTGATAATCTTATAATATTATATGAATGACCAGGCACGTAGCTGACCCTTTGAATTGGTGGAGGCTAAAATTTTAAGTCACTCAAGAAATACTTGCAGATTAATAAAAATAATTGTTTTTTAACGTTTCTCAGCGAGCTCTAATTATTGGAGAAGGAATAATTTTAAGAAAATTTAGAAATTAATGTCTAAAACGCCCGTAAATTTTGTGTCTATCATCTTAAAAGCATGCTAAAATCTATTCTGACGGTCTTTCAAATCAGGCCCGTAGTTGGCCGTCCTATTGTGGAGGGGGGGGACCAACACCAATTTTGGGGGTCCGGGGTCCGAAAATTCCAAAAATAGCACACAATAACGTTTAAAAAGTCCTATTTTTTCCGGTTTTTTCTGAATTTTGGGGGGGTCCGGACCCCACCCCCATCCCCCTAGAGCTACGTGCCTGTTTCAAATACGCTTCAAGAATTTTCAATTTTCTAAAGAATACTCGAACCTTCAAAATTTGGAGGGAAGGGACCATACATGTACAGCATGGGAATTCTGGGGGGTCAGGCCGAAAAATTTTTCAAAAAGTGCCTTTTATGGGCTAAAAACGAGGGGTACACGTCAAAAACACAATTTTTTGACGTTTCAGACTAATGCTCGCTCTTTCTAGAACATAAAAGCGTAAAAGAAATCTCGAAAAAATTTGAAAAATTGAGTAAATTTAAAAAAATAAAGTCAAAAAATGTGGATATGGCGCGAAGCGCCGGAAATTTGAGATTTTTGGGCCAAAAATGAGCTAAAAACCTAAAAAGGCATACTTTTTACAACTTTACCAATTTTTACAAAACATCGACAATTCTGAGAGTACGCAGCCAATTTGCAGGGGATCAGATGCCATTCTGGAGGGGGGTCAAATTTCCCCCAAACCCCCTCCAATAACACGTTTGGGGGACTAGTCCACCCCTATCCCTCAAGGCTACTTGCCTGTTAATGACATACTATCATGTTTATCTGCTGAATTTTTAACGTACGTAGTCCCCGCAATCCACTTTGTAGCTACCGTTGACGGCGCAATGTTTGATCCAACGGATGTCCGGCTGCAAGTCGGACAACACTGGACATTCGAAGGTCGCATTATCGCCCAAAAATACGGTCATGTTTTTAGGATATTCCGGAGAAATTATGGGTCGCACGGGCAGACGTTCTGAATATAAAAAATATACCTGCAAAAAAGCGATTATGATTTATTAATGTATTATTATTGATTAACCTAGAAAATTTCAGATCAAAATCCTATTAATTTAATTATTATTTTAATCAAAAAGCTTAGGATTCATTTCAAGATTCGATTGAGGATGAGATTTGATTTTAATGATAAGAGTTAAAATTCATATTTAGGGCTCGGGATTTATTGAATTTGTGCTAAATTTTGCATCCCACATTTTGTATGCCTAATTTATCTATAGTAACTTTCATGTATATGAATAAATAACAAATATTTGGGCAATACAATTCTATCTCAATCCAACCGAAATTATAAATAAACAGTCGCGTAAATAGCACTTGCATACCAACGACATTTAGCGTATAGTTGTGCGAGATGTTTCCCATTTCGTTGAATGCCACACAAGTGTAAACGCCTTTGTCCGAAGGGACGACGTCTTCCAATATCAAAGCCCATTTTTTGATTTGATACTACAACAGACGAGAAATATAAGAATTTCAAAGCATCATTCTAACAATAAGGAAATTAACATTTTTTTAAACATTCAGCGATAAAAAATGACAAAATATTCTACGAGTAAAAGCTTCAATTACTAAATCACAATCATTTGAACGGGCAAAGTGGTTGCCTAGATTAGGATTTGAAATAAAAATTAGACAGAGCATTTGTGTTAAATTTAGTCACTGATCTGGCTCAGCTTAAATGATAGGTAAAAATGTAGATAGTCTGGCTGACGTATGCCGCGTGAATTCATAAGTTGTGAATGGAATCGATGTGTCTCAAAACAAGTCTATCTGAAGCTCAATCATGACTTTACATCAATTTCAGCAGTAATACTATAACCTCCTTCCTATGAACGAAAGAACTTTGGTTTTTCGTTTTTGCTTCTTCATTTTTTAGAAATAAGACAAAGCCTGTGCCAGGCAATGAAAAGTTGCGTGAGAATGCTTAGTTATTCATCCGATTTGTCATGCGTTTTACGGATTGATACGTAATCAATGCAAAATAATTTCCAAACATCTAAGAGGCGGTATAAAATGATTATTAGTTGAGGAATACTTAAAATCAGCCCCGTCTCATTAAACATTCGCTTAGAAACGAATGGGATAAATTGATTGTAATTTAGTTGAGCTTTAAGTCTAGATTGAACTTAGCTTTGAAAATACTAAAATCCGATTAATCCTACCTTAGGTCTCCAATTTTCATCAAACTTATTGAAACCGAATATATTTTGCCAACTTAGATCTTAATCAAGCCTAGCCTTAGGCGAACCTGAGCACAGATACACAGTATGGCCGCTCTAGCAAAATGTCGGTGTCAGAGGGCTTTTAACTCAAATTGGACTCAATAATTGGCATAAATGCTAAAAACATTGTAAAAACTTAATCAGTTTTTGTCTCCATTTTATTGGAAAAATGTTGATTTTTTCAATTCATAGGGTAAGGTCTGGACTCACCAAACATGCCTGTGTGTGAAAATTTGATTTTTACTCTTCATAAAAATTTATAATATGAAAAAATGAAGTTTAACACGAATGGAAATTGAAAGATTAAAAACACATTTTAGATTACGTTCATTTCTAAAATATGTGTTTTGAATATTCTTGTTATTATATAAAAGTGGAATTTTATTGTAAAATAGAAAATTTGAAAAATTATTAATATTTTTTGTATCTCGAGTAAATTTACTGAACGAAAGAGCGTATTGAAATTAAAAAAGTCTCACTCTAAGCCCAACCGGCCGTTCAGTTTCAGTTTTGATTTCAACGTGATTTTTGTACCAAATGACCGACGGCTCGGGCTTTCCATTTGCTCGACAAGATAATTTTACTTGGCGCCCAGCCGGCGTGGCCACTGTTTGCAACAATTCGTTGTCGGGTTTAGTCCAATAGGGCGCCGCTAAAACGAATAGAAATGTTTTGTACTTTATCCGTAGAAATAAATTAAAACCTTAAATAATAAAACATCATTAAAGTAAAATAAAAGGTAGAAATTTTAAAGAATGACTTTCACTTATTTTGTAATGAAGTGCCCTGATATGCGTACAAGAAGTCTCAAACAGCAAATATTAGCCATACTGACTGCATTTTCGAAAAGCCTCAAGCATCTTTGGCAAAAAGTCGTGCGTTGAGTGAAGTTTAACTACCGAAAAGTAAACTTATTCAACCGAAGTGATCATTAGCTTTTAATCAGCCATTAATAAATTTATTTGACTTTTCCGCTTGATGTGTCTCCAAACGTACTCAAGTGACAGCTGGATAATTATAAAAACAAATGCACGATAAAAGAAACTGAAAATGTTCTTTCCTTGATAAAAAGTATATGAAATAATTCTTTTTCTTAAATTAAAAAATCAATAATTATTATTCTTGATCTTCAAACAGGTTTGCAACAATTCAGTCAGCGCGTCAATAATGAACTAAATCTAATACCGTGGGTCACGATCGGTTTGGTCGAACTCTGATTCAATTTATTATTGAATGCCGTCAAAGTGCCGTCCATCATGGGCAAATTATTGAGATCCTTCGACGATTTGGACGAAAAATGTTTTCGATTGAACGGACTTTTCGGGTCCTCGACGTCATTTTCGTTTTCGTTGTTGAACTTTTTCGAACTGGGCGCATCTAGCGGTTCTCCCAACCATTTTTCTACCTCCTTTCGATCTTCACACATTTATAGACTTTAAAGCACGTAAATAATACTGATAGAAAAGACGTCCGCTTTTGGGAAAATATTAAACCCAAATTACCGGCCTAAAAAGTAGAAAAACAAACAAATATTTTCGAGTATTTTTGCTATCATGGATCTTTCTAGATTTAGCTTCTTATTTTGTTTATAAAATCGATTTCGCTCCTCCTTTACAGCAGCAGCGCGCTAAAATTAGAGAAAAAACGTTCGATGCTATAAATAACGAGACGGTCAAGCTTTTGCCCATCAGGTGCATACAAATCATAAAGCGAACAGTTGTCATTCGTTAACAAAGCCAAGCAAAGCATTTTAGCAGCCTTCTATCAATCATTGAATGTTTGAAAAACGACCTTGACATTGATTTTTGCGGCTATCTGTCGGCATTTACGAGTAGCCAATTTGAATTTTTTGTGTAGAAATCAAACTTTTTCTTTAGAGTAAAAATTATGCCTGATTACATCGCAGTTGATTTAGCTATTTAAATTCTGGTTTTTAAACTAACCAAACTTTCGAATTTTTTTAAAATGTTAAATCACGACCTTAGAGCTCCGATCGCCTGAAATTAAGGCTTAATGCCAAGAGCCCCGTTAGAATTCATGTTGCATAAATTAGTGCATGCAAATTGTTAGTTAAATTACAGCAAAAACGTGCAATAAGTGATTAATAGCCGCGCCTCCACCGAATCCCGAAAAATCTGAAAAATATCACGAACCGTGTAACATTTCATAGTCGTATTGGGGAACGTGTAAAGTCCTTTTGGCGGGCAAATCTGTAAAACACACGCAAAATATTTGCATAAATCACACACGTGCGCAATTAATCGAACATGCTCACACTCTAGTTACACCGAGGTATAAAACTTCAGTTTTTTATCGATTTTTTAAAAGCAATTTATCACGAAAATAAAGATAGAAATGAAACTATTCTTATAAAAATATCTGATGACAGAATTTTCAATAAATTAAGTTGAAGAGTTCGTCGCTTAATTGTAAAATAATATAATTAAACAAATCCAACATTTTAAAAATTTTGTCGAATTTTTAAGGTTTGAATTAATTTTTATTAAAGTGGCTCATGAGTAAGTTTCGAAAAAGGAAGAAAGAAAAGATAAAAAGTAAATTATTTACCGACGATGTGAACCGTGAAATTACGCCATATTTGCCCCGCTTGATTCCAAACTTTGCACGCATATTCTCCCTCGTCACCTGACTCAATCTAGAAGAAAAGAGCTGATTCAAGCTAATAAGCAACAAGCAATAAATAACGACAGTTATATCTATAAAACGTTTTCTGCAATTCAATAATACGAGTATTGTACTTTTCTTCCCGTCATCGCAATTAAATGTACCTAATTAATATATGTACACAAAGGTGAAATCGCTTGAAGAAATGATATAAAATTTGGATCAACACGTCAATTTTGTATTATGTACGATAAAGGAGCTCTTTGTCGTCTTGGGCCAAAGTTTTGGCAAGACCCGAGAATTTATAGTGTCAAAAACATGAAGGGATTGACTGGATCGAAAAACCACTTCCGACATTTATCGTCATCGACTGGCTGCAGGCGATCGAAAAAAGAGAAAACATCCACGAAAGTAGAATTCTTGTGATAAATCAAATTGTACAAGGTCGGTTATGTTCTGGGGTGTTCGAACAATACGCACATACAGTAAGGCCATTATTTGGGGGTCAGCCTGGTTTGAGTGCAGCTAGATCATTTTGTGCTAAAACCCCAAACTCTTTACGTTAACTCATAGCCGTGACCACACCTCCTACCCAAAATCGAGATAGATTCCCTCGAATTGAATTTCCCGGTGCTATTTTTGGCGATTTTGTTTATCGGACCCCCAGAATTTCGCCGCTGTCCACTAATTGGCTATGGCTTTTTAATAAACAACAAGCAAACAGTACTTTCTTAAACTTCAAGAAAAATCTCGAAGTTTTTATCCGATCGGGATCTTTATAATGCTCCTTGATCGTCGTGGAATCATCGTCCTTGCCGAATCGATCGGACGCCAGGGGATTCAACCGATCGAATGTCGTTGACTCGGGCCAAGGCATTATTAATTGTCCGTTTTTGTACCAATGGACGTAGGGCGTGGGTTTGCCGATGGCTTGGCAACCCAATCTCAATTCGTCGCCCATTATTACCTCCTGTTTCGACCTGACGTGGTTGCGGAACCGAGGACTGGCGACTTAATGTTTTTATAACTTTATTTTTAATGGATAAAGTCATAAAATTTAAATTTTGAATTTTATGAGCGGCTAATTCGCGAAATACTCAAATATGTAACGGTAATTTAGATTAAATATTCTTAATCAATTTCCAAGCACAAAAAATTCGAATAACAATCCAAAAAATATTAGATAGATTCAATCTCGAATCACAATCGGTAAATCTTGGCAACCTTTAAATTTTATTGGTCGTGATCATAGGTTCATTACAATAGTTGCAAATAATTTCCTGTTGTGTTACGAAGCAAAATGTTGACGGGGTAATGTTCGGTAACGAAGTTTAATTTTTATATTTTCATTTAATCCCCATTAGGATCCAAAATCTTCTTTTTCTAGCATTTCGAAATTGCGCATGATTAGGTATCATTTAAAAATTTAAAATACGCTAAAAACTGAATGAAGTTATTTACACAAAGAATAAGATTCGAATGTTTTTCTAAAAAGATAATTAAGCGAAGGTAGAATTAATCGATATCGATTTTTTCAATGATTTAGCTTTTTATGATAAAAATAATAGGAATTACGGGTTTTAGTCAAATATGTGAAAAAACAAGTCGTTTTACTCGAAAAATCGGGAGGGTACGTTGATACGAACTCCAGCGATGAGCAAGCGATGTATAGCAGAAGGCCGAATTTGGAAATTTTCTCCATAATTATCAGGCTATTTCTCCCATATCAGCGGATATGAATGATATGACGATAAGGCGATGTACATTCCGAAAATCGTATCAATACATTGAATCATCAACGCGTACAAATTTTAATACGCACTTCCGTAAAACCATCTTTCAAACTAAATACCGTCGTAATGAGTAGTTTGGATATCGCAGAATGTTATATTTCTAACTGCAACGTTAAAGACAAAACTTAATTTAGAATATTTTCTTGTCGGGTTGTACCTATAATGCAATTTTAACCAAGACAGTAAAAACTCGACTATACAGTACAGTACACTATATATCAAAACACGCAAGTTTGGCGGGAGAGGATCAATAATATATCGTACACCGTTATAATTATCATAAGAAAACCAGACAGCTGTAGGCTTTAGGGCATTTCAAGTAACATGCAAGTGGGGGTCTTTTTGGGGGTCTAGACACTAAATAGAAAATTTTTTCAAGAAAAATATGTATAATAGTGATAATAATAATAATATCAATAATAATAATAATAATAATAATAATAATAATAATAATAATAATATTAATTATTATTATTATATCAATAGTAATAATATTAATAATTATAATTAATAATAATGATAATAATAATAATAATAATAATAATAATAATAATAATAATAATAATAATAATAATGATAATAATAATATCAATAATAAGAATAATAATAATAATAATAATAATAATTATATTAATAGTAATAATATTATAATTATAATATTAATAATAATAATAATAATAATACTAATATTAATAATAATAATAATAATAATCGATCATAATATTTATAATCAATAACAGCCCCGGAACAGCGATGTTTCTCCACAATTGCAACGTTTAAACCGCTTTTTGCGGCCATTTCAGCTCGATAAAGGAAAACATATTCCATTTTTTCCACTTTTTAGTTGGCGTTTGACTGACCCGACAAGTCTGAAGTCCAGTGGCGTAGCTGGCCTTCTGATTTTAGGGTGACAACTGCTTATGGATAAACAAAAATAATAGTGTTTTTGAGCTTTTCTCCGCAAGACCTACACATTGGAGAAGAGAAAAATTATAAGAAATCAAAGTTATTTTTAATTATAATAAATAGATATGTTGTACATAAATAAATAAGGCGCGACACGCCAAAAAGTTAGGCCTTATTAGCTCAGAAAGTGTGCTAAAATCTATTTTAGTGGTCTTATATACGCCTTAAGAATGTCCAATTTTTCCCTTTGGGGAACCCTTATTAAAAATATTCATACTTCCAAAATTTGAGGGGACTAGTCCCCCAGTCCCCCCGCAGCTACGCCACTGCTGGACGTCTACGGTCACAACCCTCAATACAATCAAGCAGGGGTGAAACAGAAATAAGTATTTTACCAGAGAAAATGGAAACAAGCTAATAAAGAATTTTTAGCCACTTTGAAGCACTGTTTTTTTGCTCGAGCCTCTTCGTACATGTACAAAAATCTCCAGAAAAGTCTTTGCGCGACCCAGAAATTTTTCGTATAACTATACTCGTATAATATATAGTAATATTAAATATACACATTTTACATACTATCAGTCAGTGGTCTTCGACCCACGTTCTGTCCATCAATTGATAACATTGGTTTGACTGAAGCGCCGAAATTTTTATCAGTTTTTGATTAAATTTGCACGACTCAGAAAGCTAAAATAGCTTGTATTGCACAATCAAGAATGATACAGCAATTGCAATATGCAGATTTAATCTCGCAATAAACACTGATTTGCTTATGAACTCAGTGCAACATAAAGATAATCAAGTCAATTTTATCTTCAAATGGCAGAAAACAGTGCAGAATTGTCAAATAGTTCTTATTTTCGGCATAAAATCTATGTGAACCGTAGAGAGTAGAGAGAGATGCAAAAGATGTTTGAGTCATAAGAAAGATACTTGAAATGGGACAAAAATTGATTTTGAAATGTTTAATGCCCGGCTTTAAGCTAAATAGACTGCAAATACGATATTTGAGCGCAAAGCGCCAAAAATTTTTTGAAATTTTGCTGAAAAATACTCCAAAAAGCGTCAAAACTACTATCACTTTCCCCAAAGATGGCTCCAAAATTCTTTGTTCTAACCTCAAAATCTTTGTCTCATTCACAAACAAGATTGATATGAACAGTGATCGACAAGTTCGCAATAGAAGTCTGGTATTGATAAAAAAATTGAATTACTATCACAGCTAGTTTTCTGTAAAAGTAGCAAAAAATCAAAAATTGCAGTTCTTAAGAAAAACTGAAGTAATTTACAGCAATATTAAGAGCGCCAAGTTTTTATTCAGATTTCTCATTTTTTGCGTTTAAAAAATCCAATTTTAGTTAGAGATCGTTCATCCGTGCAAGGAACGTGCGCTACACACGATTATGATCATAAAATATGCACATAACGACAACATAAATAGCGATCAATGTCATACTAATATTTCGAACTCGATTCCGGCATAAAAATTTACACTTGGCGATAGAGGAGAGAAAAAATAAAAATTGCTTAACTGATAAAACGAATGATGAAAAGTGAAAATGGAAGGGAAAATGAAAAAAACACAGAAATAATTCACGCGATGTAAAGGCAAACACTATGCTCCAAAGGCTGGGCCGCAAATCGTTGATTTTGTGTTTTATGATCCGCGCGTCCGTATTCGTTTAACCCGGCTGCCGAATTTGGAAAAATAAAGGAACCACCGTACGGTGCACACATGCGACTAGTGTAAGAATGGACGTTTCTTCTTAATTTTCCAACTTAGTGCGATTCTATGCGGAGACTGGTCTTGTCTAATAGTCGAACGCAAAGAATGCCCCAGGCGTTTTGTGAAATTTTGTAGCATTTTCGATACACATGGGCAGGCGTGCGCTGCGCATCCGTTATTCGTTCATTTTAGGTTATTTTTGGAAGAAAGTATCGAAAATTTCAAATTTAGAGGCTTGTGGGAGATTTTGACAAATTTTGACCGGGTCTCATAAGCGTTTTTCGCTCGATTCAATGAAATTTAGACAGCATGAGCACTGTTTTAAACATTTATCGAAATTTTCCAAATGTTTCTGGAAAAGTTTTGCGCCAGAAATGATTCTGAATAGAATTAGACCCCTGAAAACTGTTAAAACACAATTATTTACGTAAATAAGGTATTTTAGGAACCGGTTTGGCTTGCCTAGAAAAAAATTAGGCTCAACCCTCCGCTTTGCTAAACTCTTAGAGAGGCCATTGTTCAGCGAGAATGAATAAACTACTTCTCGTAAGCAGCGATTTTTAAGAAAGGAAATAATCTGGCAAATTTCCAACTTTATTTCGACAGTTTATATCCCTTTTATTTTTTTAGCTGCGCAACTCAATGGCTAGATAGCCGATATAATACCAGCTTAATTTTACGACCGTCGTAAAAGAATAACTCGGAATTTAGCAATAAAGTTCTACTTTCGAACTAAAACGCGTACGCCGTCCGAGCCCGGTCCCATCGTCGTGCCATTTTGGCACTTTTATCGCCCAAAATCAAACGCCTTACGTACGAGAAAAATTTCGATCAAACGTTATAAAATGTTGAGAAATTATCCTCCGGCAATAAAAATAAAGCACGCGTCTATTTTATAACTCACTGCTTCGTAGTGAGCGTAATATTCCGATTTAAAAAATGAGCGAAATCAGAAAAACGCATTTGTCACCGAAAAAACGCGCCAAACGAAATTCGATCTAATGATCGCTCTATCGGCTAACGAGAAACAGCACTTTTTTATATCAATAGAAAATTTTTCGTCTCCATTACGTGCGCATATTTTTTGGAATATTTCAAGGTGTACCACTAATATTCAACAAAAGTATGCGCTTAAATCGCCGAATGATTTACGAGAATGCTAGTTGGAAAAATTCGAACGAATAACAGTTATTTTTAATTTTTTTCATTGTTAGTTTTAGCTAAATTCCAAGAGTAAACGGACGACGCCGACCGATCGGTTTTTTCTAGCTCGAATTCGGTTTGTACGTCAAAAACGTGCCCATCAATTACTCGCAGTAAAGTTTTAGATTAGAACAAAACGTATAACGCGCATTTGAATAAAGAGGAATGCCATTTAATCATTGAAAACAAAGAAAACACACAAATTCAAAGTGCTTGAGCGTCAATTCGAGATCGAAATTTTGCTCAAGAACGAAATAGCCAATGAAAACTGATTCATAAAACGTTTGAAGGGGAAATGTAGGAGCGAGCGAGATTTCAAGTTTTTCAAATTATAAATTCAACCCGATTTGCGCGAATCTTTGCCTTCGTGACATTTTCGGTATACAATGTTGATTCATTTCTGATTGGCAAGTGAATAATTTCTTAATGAGATTCCAGCTGGACCAATGGGAATAAATGATGAGCAATATTTTTAAGTGATAGACGACAAACTTGACTATTTTGTTAAAATTCGTTTCAACTGAAAATTTTACTTAAAAGTAGCGTTAAAAAGTTAATTTTCTACTGTATATCCATAAAACTGTGCAAACTTTGACCTTTGAGCTTTAGTGAATTCGTGAATTTAATTAATAGCGCGAAACCTAGCAAAAAGTTTAGCAGTCTTTTGCAATCTCGAAAACCTCATTCTACCTGAAAATCGTCAATGGTTTTGATTTTAAATAAATCTGTTCTCTGATTGTAGTAATTTTCCATTTTTAAACAGCAAATAAGGTATCATCCAAATGTTTATTGAATGCTGAATCGAAAATCACGAATCCCAAATAATTTGATCGATAGTCGGCTGCACGGGGATCTATTTTCTTGGAACATAATTTCTTCACAGGATTGAGTGAAAACGACGTGTATTCTATTCGTAGCGCTTTAAAAAAGTCGAAAAAAGTGAGGAGAATTATATCCATCTCTATCTTCTGATTGCAACCGGAGACGAAATAAATGCCCATTTTTTCTAGTTTTCTTATCAGATAAAAAATCCCCTTTTAAACTTCGTTTCGCACTGGCCATTTATTTCTTAAAATGGACCGACCACCCGACCAATCAGTCAACGTCAATTCGCTAAAATCGCGCTGGAATGCACTAAAAAAAGCTTTTTGAACAAGTGAAAGTGATAAGTGAATGTACAAAACGAAACATAAGCGAGACGCGTAGACATCACAATTGTTTTAAGTCGGCTGCCTACAGAAAGATAGAGACGGCAAAACCGCAAAAATGCGCAAAACAAAAACACCACGTACATAACACAGTACATTAGGTAGGTACGTGTAAAGGGCCTTAAAAATGATCGAAGAAACGACTGGTTATTTATACGTCGAAATGAAAAAAGAGAGATTTCTCAATTTAGTATTTCAAGGATACGAAAATAAGTATATTCGCCGCGTGTGTGTGTGTGTGTATGAAGATATGCAAAAAACTAGACAAAAATGCTGCTCATCGGTCAAGAATCAGCGCAAGACTGAATTATCGCGTTTACTTTTTATATAAAATGCAAAATGACAAAATGTCGTAAAATCGAAAGTCAGTTTGTTGATATTTTAATAAATAAATATGAGTTTTTAATCTATGAATGTCATCTAAATTTAATTTTGGATACGAATTCAAGATTTAATTTATTCCAATTTTTGTGTAGATTTAAATCTAGGTTTTATCAAGACATCGTTTTTACTGTTTTCTATCGTTTTAATTTAATCTGAAAAAGCCAACGATTGCGAAAATTTGAATGACAAAAAAGGAATACCTCTTAAATTGACGTGGCTTATCACTTGCACATTGAGATCATACATGGGTCGACTAAATCAGGGGGTCTAACAAGGGGTTAGACATTTTTTGGAGGTAAAAAATGCCGAGCATTGATAGTAGGGACAAACAAACAATTTTTAAACTTATTTCTTGGAAGACGTTTCTGAAGGTGTAGACTACATATGGTTGGCTATTATATTTAATAACATATATTTGTTGGATAATAAACTGTTCTTAAACTTCGAGGTCGTGCTTTTCACAGTGAAACAATGAATTTTCATGACAAGAAGAAAATTTTCAAATAACGTTGATTTTTGATTTAATAGTATATTGTCAGTAGGCTTTAAATTGAAGGTTAAATTGAACACAAAATTCTCTTTGAAGAATACGAAATTTATAGAGCATATAATACTGGAAAATGCGATTTGAAAATTAACGATATTTAAATCATGTTAGTTCAGCAAACCCATGGCCCATGTGTCAGCGAGATACACCTGAAAATCTTTAAATAAAGTTTTGCTTCAAAATTTTGTAACAACGTTTTGTATTTCCTAAATAAATATCGTGCCACTTTTGAACAATACTAGAATAAAGTGAATTTCGATATCCAATAGGAAAAATGCTGGTGCAACCAAAATGTCTAAAATCGCACATTCGAATCTGTAGCATAGGCTGGTGCAGCACACGTGGGCGTGGGGGAGGGGGCTGGGGGATATGCTCCCCAGAAGGCCGAATACTCCTCAGAAATTCATAATACCCCAGAATATAATTTTTGAAATCTTTTTGTTTTTTCGCAATTTTTTTGATGCCAGTGGATAGTGTTCGATGAAAAACGTTGAAAAGTGGTGTTTTTCGCCATACAACCATTTTTAAGACCGTTTTTTGACCTTTAAAAATCTAATTTTTGGTGGAGAGGGGTGCAAGATTTTTAAAGGTAAAAAATGGTTGTAAGAACGGCGGTATGGCTAAAAACACCGTTTTTCATTGTTTTTTATCAAGCGCTATCTATTGGCATCAAAAATCGCAAAAAACAACAAAAAATTTCGAAAATTGAATCATGTTGGAATGTTTTAGTTTTGATGGGGTATTCAGCACATGTGGGCGTGGGGAAGGGAGGATATGCACCCCCGAAAAAGTCCGAATAGCCCCCAGAAACCAAAATACCCTTCCCCCACCAGAATTCAATTTTTGTAATTTTTTCGCAATTTTTTGATGTTAATGGATAGTACTCGATGAGAAACGTTGAAAAATAGTGTTTTTTCGCCATACCATTATTTTTAAAACCCTTTTTTGACCTTTGAAAAATCTTCCAGTCCCCCCCAGAATTTTGGTGTTGCCCACCTATGGTATCCAGCCTTCTGGTGGGGTTGCACATCCCCAACCCCTCACGCACAATTTTTGTTTTTTTAAAGTCGGGAAATTCGGTCCATTGTGTTTCGATTATACCGGTTTTGAGAAGTTTGCGAAATTAAAGTCAAAAAGTTCTTCCAGCATTTGGCGCCTTATAATCGCTTTAATATTTTGTTGAAAAGATTCAGAAAGTTTAGATGGACTCTACAGGACTAACGATATTTTATGCGCTATAAATATATTACTACCTAACTTTAGACTTGCAATTCATTTATCATTTTTAAAATAGATTTTGGCCAATTTTGTTTATAAAAAATTATTTTGGCACGAATAAATAATCAGGAAATTGTAAATTGCATTCCTAATTTAGATTTACATTTGTCCGAAACTCTTTAAACCGAACTTCGCGACTACGCAAAATAATTAATAAATTCTCAATTATTACTGTTATTCTGATTCATCACTTAATAAATACTGGATTGTATTTAATAACTAAATTAATCGGCGATTTGAGCAGAAAATCGAAAGTTGAAATTTACCAACTGGAAATCCCGAATATTATATTGCGAATACAAAAAATTCCATGAAATTGTAAAAATGCCAGAAACGCGCGCAAATCGTAAAACAAAAAGCCAAAATAGATCAAAAGTTAGCGGCGGCCTGTTGACACTTATTAAAAATCTCACAAATAATAAATGTTTGGCAAACGAGCTCAACAGAGTATCGTTTTGGTCGTAAAAATTTGGCATCTATACGACGCGCGAAATTCGATAGCCGGCCGAGTCCGCATTGCAAAGAAGCAAGTATTAATTACGAGGGTCAGTCGTCGACCCCGCAAAAACGTCAGGTGACCCGCCTGGCCAGTTCGGACATGCAATTAAGACAGAGCGGAACAATTGTTTACCGGGAAAACATAAAACAATAAATGGCTTGTTGCCAAAAGTTACGGATATCCGGCAAAAATTGTGCTGAGTACGCGTTTTTGCCGCGCAAAGTTTTTTTTTGAAAATGCAACCATCATCTTGCAAATATATGTTGCTAAGAAAAATGATACCTACCTATCTTAAAACCTGAAGGCAGAAAAAAGATGCGCTTTCTTGTGCACGAGTGCAAAACTATATACATAGAATGACGTAATCAGTCAAATATAATGAAACAATTGCAGATAATTTGAAGGACAATACAAATAAAAATAATGAAAATGAGCGAAAATTAATGAAAAAACTAACTAATTAAGATTATATTAATAAACATTATTAATTAAAAATAATGAAGGAAGACTGTACAAATGGAGCTGCACGTTGAAGCGGAATTTCAGGGTCAAAAATCTGCAAATTTATTGGCTCAGCATATTTTATTTAATATTTTTTCTATTTTATTATACTCTCTCTAGACGTGTTAGCTTTGTCAATGACATTAAAAGGCGCAAAAAAACATGTCATTGATTCTATGATACAATGATAATTTCGGGCATTATTTCTAAGTTTTTTAAATATATCATACACATTTCTTTCCATTCCAGTTTTAAGCGCAAATTTTTACTATTTTAAATTGAAGAACGAATGTCAAAGTCGCAGGACCAATTTCATCTCATTTAATTTACAATTAATATTGATTTTCGCTCACGAGTCGACTAGGATAGGTCCATCCGATTAATAAAAAAGTAATTTTAATTATAAGAAATCAGGTATTTAATCAGTGTGCTTAATTTACATACGTGAAATAGAATAGTACAAGAAAGAAAAGAAAATATTTATTGTCCAGAAAAGTACACGAAATTCGGTAAAACACAAATACATGATAAAACAGCGAACAAACATAGGACATACAGATCACGGAGTGTGATATCATAATAAAATTATAATAAATAATTAATAAACTATATTAATAAATAGTATTAAATTTAATTAATAATTAAAGTAGACAGATCAATTAATTCATCACCCAGTTAGTACATGTATTCGTACATATAGCCACGTCGGAAACTACGCCGAAAAACAGTAATTAAATATTGAGAATATCAAAGGTCAATGAGTGCAGAAAAATGGCTCGAGATTATGCTCAATCTGTTGAGTGTTGACTCCGACATGCACATATAACTCGATCATTTAGCTAGAGATTTATTGTTTAGGGATGTTATTTATAAAAAAGGAAGAAATTCATTGAGGAAGAAATAAAAACCAATTAAATGAAAAATAGAAGCAGAAGAAAACAGAAAACTTTAAAAAAACAAATAAAAAACATAAAGAATAAAATCAAAACCTTACTAATTAAAATGCAAGTCTGAGATAAAGAAGCCGACGCAGAACTTTTAAGACTGAGGTTCTTGGTTCTGCTACAAGATTGAGGTAGACAAGTTAAACACAAATGTATGGAATGCAAAAGGACCCAATTTTCCGAAAAAATTGAATTATAGCAAAACATAGAAAAAATTTTAAATAAACGAATTAATAGTAAAAAATAATAAATAGACGCAACAAATATGTTGTGTTTCAAAACGAATAAATAATAAAAAATAAAACTACAACAAAAACAAATGAATAAGTAAATTATCGATGGCAGAGTTATGTTTTAATAGTGAGCTTTCACTACCATTGTATATATACATACATAATGTCTATGGTCTAAAGAAAAATTAGATAAATGCGCAGAAATGAAGATGGAACCTAGAAGAAGCATAGTAAGCTGAATTAATTTACTCGGCGCCCGTGCGATGTCCCGACCAAAGACTAAAAAAGCCGCGAAAGAAACATTTCGGCGTCGGTTAAAATTTACGACCGAATGGCTGCCAAGCTAATTTGCCTTCTCTGCGTAAGCTCCATTCATTTCATAAGTAAGCATGTAGAAAATACGACAAATGCAGAAAACTTTATAAAAATAACGGCCTCGGACTAAACCAGTTTCAGAGGTCTTTATGGGAAGTCCGATTGTCACAGCATAACGTAGAACACAATTAAGCATACCTATGCTTAAAAGTTACGAACCTCGTTTTGAATAGAATTCGCAAAAATAAGTCACCGTTACCGCGTTCGCTTAACCTAGAAGGCCGGAGTAAATAAAGGGCATTTCGCAATTTTAATCCTCACTTGTTTTGATTATAAACGAATTTGAATAAAAACCGAATTTTGATCCGAAAATTGTTTTTTAGGCATAACAATTTTGAAGCTCTATCGAAAAATCCAACTTATAGCCGTCCTCGAAAGCGCAACTCAAGGCTATGCAAAAATTCGGCTTTTGCTCAGGTTTCGGAAAAATAACAAAAAAGCTAATACTAACATATTTTTGGAACATTAATAAACTACGCATGTGAGCATTAAGCCGGTAGACAAGCGGTTTCAAGCCGAAATAGAAAGCATATTTTTGAGCATTATGGCGTATGAAATAAGTGCAGCTGCTTATACCATTGGAGAGTTTTTCGGTCTTCGTCCCGCTTTGTGATTGATCGGACCAGTTGAGGAGTGCCCTGTTTCGCTACTGTAACTTGCTTACAAATCTTAATGTCAGCTGCTCTGGTCGCACGCATACACAGTTCTAAAATCTCGAGTGTTTAATAAAAGAGCTACAATATTGTGTACTAAGTGGCATATGCGTGTATATCTTTTCCATTCTGTAATATAAGTGGTATACGATTATGCATGCGTATGTATGAAGCATACAGCTTTTAGTACTGTGTGGGATCGTTTGTTGAGCTCATCATAAGTCATTGTTATTGGAAAGGGCTACTGCAAAGAAAGCTGCCTTAAGGGATGAGGGTAGAATTTGAACAACTTTAAAACCGAAAAATTTTCGAATTTGTAATTTTTTTAATTTTGAAGAATCAGGGAAATAACAATGCCATAAATATAATGGCAGTAAAGAAATAAAATTACGTAGAGTCAATGTTTTTTTCACATCGCAAAACTATTTGGCTTCGTGCAAAGAGAAATTTTGGCAGTTTTTGCAGGGTGCACAGAAAAATCTGAGAATAAGTCGCGTACAAGATGCTAATTTTTAAAAATCAGGCGACATTCAATGATCAAATTTATTTAAATTTCGGCGCTCCGCTAGGTAATGCTGAAAGATGAGGTTGTTTCCCATTAGCGACCACCAATGTACTGGACATACTTATTCTACGTTGCATATTCCATTACAAAAATTAACAAAGCGTACTAATTCACTAAATTTTGGACGTTCTATTCCACACAAAGTCTTTCTCATGAAATGCGCAACGCTTTTGAACACTCAGTGGCTGAAAGCCATTTCTCTTCAACGAAGATTTGGCGAAAGGCTGACTGAATCGTTTACAAATGCATTGAAACGAACCCTTTTTCTAGCCCAAAATTTTTGGCACTTCCTTTCATTTTTGAAATTTTCTCATACTCTTTTCATGCCTGAATAACCTAGTAAAAGACGCCCAACAATTGTTACATAAGTTTTTACATTACAGCAGTGCCCCCTGAATTGTTCGGAATCAATCGTCCACTGTAAAAAATACGTTGTATTTACCCAACAGAGTTGGGTAAAGGGACTGAGAACCACACGTGAGCGTCGGGGGAAGTTGGGGGTGTGCATCCCCCAGAAACCAGAATACCCCACCCCCAGAATTCAATTTTTTGAATTTTGTTTGTTTCTTTTCGTAATTTTTAGAAGCCAATGGATACTTATGAATGAGAAACGTTGAACATGGTGTTTTTTCGATATACCACCATTTTAAGACCATTTCTTGACCGTTGAAAAATCTTGCACCGCCTCCACCGCAGAATTTCGGTGCTGCCTACCTATGCTGATAACCCATTGTTAGGATAAAAGTGTAGAACGCTCAGTTATCGGGTTAGTTAGCCTATGCATTGCGTGGTGTGTTCAGGTGAATTATTATTATATTATTACTTAAAAGTTAATAGATATAACATTCAGCATGACCGAGGTTAAAAGTGAAATAAAACGATGAGACACGATATTACATGTCGAATTTGCAGCATTGCTAAGGTCATGTGTGTATTCTGATTTTCAGGATTATTAAAAAGTCATATGGTTCAAGTTGATAGTTAAAGTTGAGTTCTTTAATTCTTTCGTGAACGCGGCATATGTACGTCAACTGACGCCTGACGCGTTTTTTACATTAAAAGTTAACAAGATTACAGCTTCTCAGTTCGGAGATATTCTGCTAAGATAAGAACATGTAAAATGCCGAGAATTCGCAATCATAATTCGCATGCATGTGGATTCTCGAATCCACAGTAATGATCTTCGTAACAAAAGTCACAGGTACGCTCATTGGGTAAAAGAACTTAGGGTTGACCCAGTAAAGTTTGGGTCTCAATTAGTGTTGGCAGAGTTAACTCTAACTCAACCCAAAATAGGGTTAAGCCATCACTTTTTCAATACAGTTGACCCTATTTTGGGTGAGTTAGTGACCATCGGGATTAACCCTAACTCTTTGAATTTCCAACCGAGAAAGGGTTAAAAAGGGTGAGTAAGCTTATTCATTCGTGCAGTTAGAACTTACGATTTTTATTACTGTTTTCTTCAAGTAAATAATTCCCGTCGTCGTCGTCTCCAGTGTTGCCGAGTTAGGAGTTTTTCCCCAATTTAGGAGTTGTTTGGGGGCATTGGGGGCACCTTGAAGCGATTGGGGGTTTTTTGGCGCCTATGCTTCACCGCTGTGTAGGGGGTTTTAAAGTCATTTTTAGCCATTTTGAGGTTTTTTGTGACCGAAATTGGGATATTTTGACAAGAGCACTTGGCAACCCTGGTCGTCTCATTGATCGCTCCGGCTGAACGCATTTTCAGTCAAGCGAGTATCATATTGGATAAAAACCGACATAATCTTAGTGATAAAACTCTGGAATTGGAAGTGTTTTTCAAGTCTAATTTGCGATAAATTGTCCTATTGTTATATTGTCTTCGTCTTATTCTTGTACTATTTTGAATTGCTTAAACGTACTACATTGGCATTTCCGAGGTTTTTAATTACATCCTAGGTATGCTAGCATGCACGAGTACAGGTACACAGCAATGCCTGAATAACTAACCATGCAATATATATATATATATATATATATATATATATATATATATATATATATATATATATATATATATATATATATATATATATATATATATATATATATATATATATATATATATATATATATATATATATATATATATATATATATATATATATATATATATATATATATATATATATATATATATATATATATGTATATGTATGTATATATATATATATATATATATATATATATATATATATATATATATATATATATATATATATATAATAGGGATGTGCCAGGCCCTCCTCAGGCCCCGGCGCCGGGGCCGGAGCCTGTAAAAACGATGAAAAATTAATGAAAATCGAACAAAATTAATCTTTTTTGCCGAATTACGCAACATAATATTTATTTATTCGCAAAAATAAGCAAAATTTCGTTGAAATTAAGCTTAGGCTACTGTTGTGTTTCGCTTCAGGTAATCTAATAATCAAGATTTGAGTGAGCATTGAAACAATTCGATACATTCTTGAATAGCTTAGCTCAATTAACAATTTTTATTGCGAAAATAAGCACGTTTGACCGATAATTCTTAGACAATAAAGTTTAAAATGCAAGGGACTTTTACCAGTGTCTGTAAAATTGTTTTATAAATCGATGTATGTACTTATGTACCTTAAAAAAATGCTAGGGTACGGCAACTTATTTTATCATCCGGATAGAATTCGTTTGCTTTAATATATGCGATTTTTCACTAATTTCGGGCGCTGTGCGCTAAATAATAGAGCAAATGTCTTCATTTTTGTGTGGTTTTCAATTAATTTTTTAAATATTATTTTAATTTGATTATGCATGTTCCCTAATCTTGGTAAATGATTTTTCGTCGTACAAGCATTTTTCGCCCCTATGATTTTGTTGATATTCTAGAGATAAGTTTTTCAAGCGTGTAGTTAATCTCTGGGTTACTTATTTCTCGTGCAATGTAATGTAATCGTAATCTTTTGTATTGTACTGTTTTGCTCGTCTATTTCTTTCATCGAATCAGCATAAATACTATAGAAAAGTCATATTCTGTTCAGCTTAGCTTATTGTTTTCTATGCCTAACAGCTATATTCACAATTATTTATTAATTTTTTGTTTATTTCTCTTTTATCTGCTTATTTTTAAGTCTTTAATTCATTAAAGCAATCTGTAATTACTTACAATAGTAATACTAAGATGTTAGGTCAGTATAGAAATAATGTGGATGCTTGGTATAGCTTAGTAAGTATAGGGTATATGTTTTGTACAGGCTCGCCAGGCCCCGGCCCCGGCAAAAAGAGCGGCTCCCGCACATCTCTAATATATATATATATATATATATATATATATATATATATATATATATATATATATATATATATATATATATATATATATATATATATATATATATATATATGTATATATATATATATATATATATATATATATATATATATATATATATATATATATATATATATATATATATATATATATATATATATATATATATATATATATATATATATATATATATATATATATATATATATATATATATATATATATATATATATATATATATATATATATATATATATATATATATATATATATATATATATATATATATATATATATATATATATATATATATATATATATATATATATATATATATATATATATACGCATATATGGACAAAGCTAGGTAGCTCTTGTTACTATCTAAAAGCAGCCAGGCAAGCATTGTTTGATCTTTGTTGTTGTTGCAATTGTTGCAAGTTTAGGGTTTGCTGATTTGGAAAGGGGCTTTGTCTTCAAAGCAACTCCAATAAAGATGCACAATTTAAAAGTCCAGTCTATTTTGAATCAAATTTTTCGAGTGCCAAAAAGCGTGCTTTGTTCATCATATAAATAACCCTTTTAAAACGGGTTAACCTCTTTTAAGGAATAGGGTTAGAGTTACCTCTAACCCTATTAACTTTTTTGGAATGGGGTGAACCCTAACCCTAACTCTATCGTATTTTACTAACTTTGCCAACACTAGTCTCAATACTGACAGTTGAATATTCACATTTAAACCCACCCAAAAATTCTATAAAATTTGCTCACGAAGAAACTGCATAACTCACTCCCAATGGGAAGTCTTTTTCGCGCGTTTTATGGCTTGACAGCCATTATACTGATAAAATAGCGTTAGGAAACTACGTTATTACGCAGTTTCTGGGTCAATTTAGGCACTTTTGAAGAAATTTTTTATTTTAATTCGTTTTTTTTTGCATTCATTCCGCCCAATTTTCCGAAATAAATTTCCAGTTTTCCATTCTGGAACTCTAGACCCCTAACCCATCTCCATGTGCATGTCTGGTTGTGACTCCCACGTGTACTAAAAGTTGGAAAGGATTAACCCAACTTTTGGTGGGCATTAATTAAGCCAAGGTTGGGTAGAATTAACTCCTACTTTGTTAGGTCGTATTAAGCCCATGTGTGCATTGTAAGTTGGAAAGGATTGACTCAACATTGTTGGACTCGATTAATTCAACAAAGTTATTGGGTAAATTTACACCTGACTTTGTTGGGCAAATCCAACAGGTTTTTCTACAATGTTCCACTTGAAGTTTGAGGTTAAATTAAGAAAATCGAAAGTTTAGTATTGTTTTTAATGTTAGAATTGCTCAGGATATCACAAACTATTCTTTTCAAACTTTAAAATATATCGTAGGAAACAGGCGAGAGCCACGCATGCGTTTTTATGATTTTGACACCAAATTCATATGGAAATGATTAAAAATGCAATCGATTTGCGGCCGTAGAGTTTGTTTCTCTGTTCAAACGTAGCGTGTAAGACATGTACTCAATCATACCGCGCCGCGAAACGCTGAAAATTTTTGTACAAACACGTTTATAACTATAACAAAAAGATTTTCGGTCGTGCAAAAGGCTTTGGTAGGTTTTTTGCACAATGCAAAGAGGCCCGTGCAAAAAACACTGAGAGTAACAAAGCTTATAAATGAGGTACCCACACATATGTAGCAGGAGTGCTACTACACGGCTAGAAATGCCTACTTTGAAGTTTAACCCGCGACTTTTCATGTTTCATTGTTTCTCAATATTATCCAATACTTTGCGCAGTTGGGAGCAAGAGCCCGAGTAGTCGATTAGTACTACACACGCGAATCAGAGCGGAAGATCCGGGAAACCGGTGCGGGTAAAATTTTGCTCACGTAACGGTGGGAGGTGGCGCCCCCGTTACACATATATAGCCAGACTTCAGGAAACCTAAAATACTGCAAGATGCGCTGCTGCATTGTGCCACCCAAGCGAAAGAAAACTGTGAAGTAATATTAAAGAGGTTTGTTCGTATTTTATCAGCCGAGGAAGAAAAAATTTTTGTTTATAAATTTTATTTATGTTGAAAATTTTCGGCGCACGTCTTTTACCACATATGTAGAGCAAAATCAGCGACTGCAAGTTCAAATGAAATATGGGTATCGGAAAATACCCAGTTGTCTTGCACTACGCAAACATTAAAACGTGAAGAAACGAAATGTGGTCAAATTAAGTCTACTTAACGGAAAAATTAAATAAAATTAAAAAAAAATGAAATATTTACAGCCATTGGAAGAAGGGGTTCTCCATGAACTGGACGTGTTATGTATGTATAATGTTATGTAATGCGCAGTAGACGACCTGTGTGTGTCATTCTGGTCTGAGGGGTCAGCCAGGTTTGAATCAAACAAATGACCCCAAGAACGGACATATGTACATATTCATGTGAATACTAAAATAGCATAGAAATTGACGCACAAATTTTCAGAAATTTTTTCGAAAAATTGTTAATTTTAATCCAGTTTGACCTTCACTTCGCCTTTTTCTCCAGAAAATCTGCTTTTCCATAGGGTTGATCCATCGCCACCCGCATGCGTGCATTTTCACGACTTAAGAGCATAAAAGCAATCATTGAGGATTTCTCAGCTCTTAAATTATCAGTTGTGCTTAGGCCATTAATTACATTTCTGTTTTTTAATTCAACTATTTTGATTTCCACAGCTCAAAACAGCTGTTTGAGAAATATTCCAAAGCAGGAAAAAATTTGAAATACCTAGCTTTTGCGAAAAGGGAATTCGAGTTTCCGTGTCATTTCACCGCTACGATAAGGGATGCCGGGTTGAGAGTTTGCCCCCTTTCCCGGTACAATCTAATAACTCATCCGCCAGACTAAGAGAAAATCGGTCTAGAAAAATTTCGTTTTGATTGAGCTCGATACGAAAAAAAATTAAAAAATTTTGTAACATGGAAAGCCCCATTTTTGTTAAATTGGAAAAATTTTAAAAGAAATTTAAGATGAGAAACGTCCAGAAATAGTAAGTTATCAAAGTAGTGTTATTTTGATATACCAAAATAAATTTTAGTATGATTTTGGTAGGCACTTGTTGCACTACCAATATCATATTTTAATTCTGAGAATTTTGGTATATCATATTCTTATCATATTAAAACTCCGGAAAATGTGAAAATATTTTTGATATAATTTTGGTATAATTTTGGTACAAAGTGGTAGCACTTTTTTCCTTCTTTCGCTCTATGCCTTACCTGCAAATTTCGAAGCATGATGCAGTAGGTATTTTCCAGGTCATATCTTCATAATACATACTTAAGTATGCATACAGTATTGGTACCTACTTAATTATGTATGTACCTATATCCAACCAAGCCACCTCGCCTATTGTACATATGTATACTGTAGAGTCCGTTAAGGGTTGTGTACACCTGCGTTAATCGTATGTTTATATATACAATTAGCGGTCGAAATTGATAAATGCATAACTTTTGGCAAGCTCGGCTCATTAAGGGTGGCCTAGATCTGGGAGATTTCAAAATATCAGTTAGGTCGGTAAGTATGTACCACAACACATGACATTGACCCATCAAATTATACTTGTTTTCTCGATTCTTGTTTGCCACCTGTATTGTTTACCGTTGTGATTCGCTAATAGTGATCATAGGTGCACAGCATACGTGGGCAGCAAGAACATTCTGGGTGGAAGCAAGATTTTTCAAAGGTGAAAAAATAACCTTAAAATAGTGGTACGGCGAAAAAATACCATTTTTCAACGTTTCTCATCGAGCACTATCCATTGGCATCAAGAAATTGCGAAAAAACAAAAAATTTCAAAAATTGAATTCTGCGGGGTATTTTGGTTTCTCGGGGTGTATACCCCTAAAACCCCCACGCTCAGGTAAGTTGCACAGCATGGGCGATTTGGGGCAGGGGTCAAGAATTCAGCTTTTTGGGCCAAAATGACCTCAATAACTTGCATAAGCGCTTAAAATAGCCTTAAAACCACGATATTACACTGTTTCTGGTCAATTTGAAACACTTGAAGAAAATTTTTAATTTGCATCCGGTTTTGACCTCTATTTTGCCTCATTTTCCCTACAAAATTTTCCATCTTCCTATTCTGGGTGGTCTAGACCCCACATCCCCACGCACATGTCTGATCGTTCGTTATTCCGAAATCTTGTTATTTGACGAAAAGTGAAAGGAATTTATGTAATTTTGTAACTTAATCTCGTAAATTTTGAAAGTTTTATACATATATGAAAATTTTTTAAACAGCGTCTGGAAATGTAATGCTTGTGCTTTACTTCGAAAAAATATTGATTGCTTGCATTAGTCGTTTGACTTTGAAATATAATAAATGAGTATTAATTACCTGTATTTTGCTTACATAGATACCTACTTTTACATGGCTGCAGAAATTACACGATAGGTACTTACCTACCAAAAGTATATTAAATATATACCAAATATCAAAAATATATCATATTTTAAATGAAAAATAGCAGAATATCATATTTATATCATATTAAAAATAAGTCAACTATACCAATATCATATTTTAATTATTTTTGGGCTACCAAAATAACACTATTATAAAGCTACATAAGCATATCTAATATCTTTCCTTTCATTGCATTGTAAAGGCAATAACATGAATATTTCAGCCCTCTCTCATTTTTGACAATTTTCGGTCACCCTACAGATGGTTGCTGAGCACACGTGGGCGTGGGGCTATGAACCTCCCATAAACCAAAACACCCCCATGACAGGCCCTCCTATTTTGCGGGACCAACACCAATTTGGGGGAGGTCCAAGCCAAAAATAGAACAAAATAACGTGTAAAAAGTCCTATTTTTCCGGTTTTTTCTGAATTTTAGGGGTAGGGATCCGGATCCCCCCATTCTCCCCACAGCTATGTACGTGCCTGCCCCAGAATTCACGTTCAGAAAATGTTTTTTCGCAAATTTTTGATGCAAATAGATGGTGCTCGATGAGAAACGTTGAAAAATGTTTTTTTCGCCATACCACCATTTTTAAGACCATTTTTTGACCTTTAAAAACCTTTGCATCCCCAGAATTTCGGTTTTGCCCACCTATGTTGAGCATGTTCGAAAAGATCCGGGAACAAAAGAGGAAAAGGCAAAGTTGTCTTGAATTTCTTTCCACAAACTCTAAAATATTTCAAAATGGTCAGATTAGCAGGCAAAGGTCTAATTGTGCATATGTATGTATGTAGGACAACGTGAATGCGATTTCGGTGAAATTAAAACCGATACCGAATGCGATTCATGCGTTTTTTGTAGATGAATGTTTATCGAGTTTTAGCTACATATATAGGCATTATGAAAATTCCGGTAGGCCCTTAAAATTTTCGTAAAAAGTTCCTTTATGCGCTGAACGATTTTTGACGTTTATTAATCTTGATTTTCCAAAAACATGGAAAAATTTCAGAAAAAAATCGAGTAATTGACTAAACTAGTCAAAAAATGAGCATATGGCGCGAAACGATGAAAATTCAATTTTTCAGCCAAAAAAATTGATTATGGGGGTGGCGATTTTGCGGAGCAGTAGACATTCAAGGGGTCAAACGCATATGTGGGCAGCAAGAAAATTCTGGGGGAGGGGTGCAAGATTTTTCAATGGTCAAAAAATGGCCTTAAAAATGGTGGTATGGCGTAAAAACACCATTTTTCGACGTTTTTCATCAAACACTATCCATTGCCATCAAAAAATTGCGAAAAAAAGGAAAAAAATTTCAAAAATTGAATTCTGAGGGCGTGTTTTGATTTCTGGGAGGGTTTTTTGATTTCTCGGGGGGTGCATACCTCCCCCTAACCCCCCGCCCAGGTGTAGTCAAACCCCCAAAGTAACACATACAATGGTCAGTTAAAAGTTTCTGTCGGTAAAAAAGCAAACTGTTTCCCCGCTTTCGATGGAGCGAAAATGCCTCAGGCGAAAGTACGTAGGACTACATGTTTAATTCGCCGCTCGACTGTCTAATGCATTTTAAACTCGCTGCGCCATCGACAGCGTAAACTATCGCAACGATTCGGATTTAAAAACCCATTTTATTCTAAATCGCAATAAAACGAAATAATATTAGGGATCGAGCGCTATTATTAACTAATTTCTATAATTTTCGCAGTCAATTTGCCAAAATTTGACTCGGCCGTCGTCCGAGCAACTGGCCAAAAGGCCGGCGATTTTTGGATGAAATTTGACGCAATTGACGTCTTGACTATGCGCTCCTCTAATCGTATCTAGCAAATCGAAATTTAAAGTGCCCGTTTGATTAGGTTCAACGTTACTGGCGTTTTGTCGGAAAATTCTGATCGAATTATCGCCGCAAGCCGTGGCAACGCAATCGGTTAAAGGGCACCTGAGATTTATTTACGCATTCAAACTCATAAATTATTTTCCGACTCTTTACAATGGCAGATTTGACTTCTTAAAATTTAGACCGCGTAAAGCGGCTGCCTCCTTACTTAAACAACCGGAAACGATCAAATGGAGGTAGAAAACTTAAATTCAATTTTCATTGGACAGGTAAAAACGTTCTTGCTCGAATCGTGCGAAAAATATTGACCAAGTGCCAAAATTTTTTCTGTGTAGATTCGTTAACGCCTTACATTGATATCGTTTAAACCCAAAAGCTCGTTCGGGTCCGTAACCTTTGCAGTTTTCGTACCTGGTAGGAAGGAGTACCCATTCCGAAGTTCAATTAATCCGCTAATAATTGTTTGATCGTTTATATTGTAAAAAGGGTACCTATCTTAGAACGCGATGCGGAAACTATGGGTTTCAACCAATATCAAAGTACGGTGTAAACAAATCCACGTAGCGTACGAACCGCCGGCAGTTGGCAACAATTTTTCGCAGAGTCCGGACGAGGACACGTTCCCCCTCTAATAAAACTAGCGTCAGAGTACTACTGAGGTCATATTTTACCGAGGCAAAAAAAACTGGAAACTTGCCAAAGGCAACAAGAATAAAAACTTCATTAAATATGAGAAAATAGAAAATAAATATGAAAAACGGTTCGAAAAATAAAAGAGATAAAACGGTACAAAATCTCAGTTTGCGATCAGATTTTTTAAATATTTTATTATAGACAAGAACTTGTTTTTTTCAAAAATCGATAAGTAGATAAACGTAAGATAGTGTTTACGCACCAATCGACGTAATAAACGGGTCTGGAATGATAGCCGGACAGAGTCGAGCAGCAGCGCCAATTGCCCCTCGCGCCGGTCGGATTATCTTTGGAATTTTGCCAAATTTTCAAAGTCGCGTCGTCGCTACACGTGGCTAATAACGAGTCGTCGGCGTTGAAGCTCGCCGACCATACTGTAGACGAGTGGGCTTGCTCCAACCTTTCTTCGACCACAAATTCGTCGCCATCAAACTTGTACACGTTTATGCTATTGTCGTAGCTGACCGATACCAATATCTGAAGAATCAGGGGCGGACTTAGGGGGGCGAAAGGGAGCGGCCGCCCCCACTTTGGCCCACAATAGTGCGCAAAATTAAGGATTTTTGAGCGATTTTTTGCGATTTTCGGAGTCAGGGTTCCGCCCCCTCCCCTTAGGGGTACCGCCCCCTTAGAAAAATTCTGGATCCGCCACTGAACGCATGATTAATAATAAACTAGTAACCACTCGTAGCAATAGTTTTCTAATTTAAGCTTAGCATTCTCATTATTTCGATTTTAATCTAGCGACCTACATATATTTACGTATAGTAAGCATTAAAATATAATAGTTTACATTGGATAAAATATAATACTTTACATTGGATAAAATAATAGTTTACATCTTCGTTGCGTTTCCAGACGACTTGCTTGACATCCTGCGAATGCGCGTTTAATATGGAGCAACATTGGAATTCGTCGTCTTCGTCCACTGAAAGTGCGCAATAAATTACGAATTGGAAATATGTAGAAAATCGCATGTTGATTCTGGCGCATATGTAAATCTCGGCAATCGGCGCCAAACGACTTGTGCAAAAAATTTACGCCGAAAAAGTCAAAAAAATTTTAGGCAATTTACGAGAAAAAATTCGGATCACTTTATGGTGAAATGTTTCACTGACGTAGGTACCTAAGAAAAATTTTATTAAAATTTTTGACATTCCTTTGAATTTCGACGAAAAAGTCCAAAATACGTAAGTTGTGATGTATAATATGAGAATTCCAGGGCGGAAGTAAGTGAAAAATTTTTTATATTTTTTAAAAGTGTTTCCATATTCAAAAGCAATCGGTGTGCGTTAAAAACATTTTTTGGCGTCACTGACGATGCTTCAGAAAAGTGAAAAAATCGAGTAAATTGTAATAAAATATAATCGAAAAATGAGCATACGACGCGATGAGCCGAAAATTTGACACTTTGAATTTTTTCTTGGGGGAAGGCTTAGGGATCGGCCGAAAGTCGATTTCTTTCCTGCGGGACAGAGCCATAGCTCCGGCCTCCTTCATCTCCGGCCGGAGCCTGGAGGTTAACTTGGAAATTTTAGGTCATAAATATATAATATTCGTGTAGTATACAGTGTTTTTTTTGTATAAGGTCTGTTTGTACATGTACAAAGATGGTCCCCAAAAGTCTTTGTACATTTTATACATGCTAAGTTTTGTGAACCATTATTGGTACAGTAGCGATTTAAGTGTGACAAAACGGGGTTTTTCAACCTTTGGTAGTGTATTTAGCTAATTTATGGTTTCTGACGCCAAAAATTACTAAGAATTGTCTCAAAACGGCGCCCGCCAAAGAATTTGAAATTTTCTCATTTAAATGCAAATTCTGCCATTTTAAAGATATATAATCATTTCGGCGTGAGGCGCCGAAAATTTTTGGGAATTACGCACCTTTTTTACAGTTTTTGTCTTCCCAAAAATCTTTGCACATGTACAGAGATGGTCCGGAAAAGTCTTCGTACGTCGGGAAAAATCTTTGCCGAATACAAAAAAAAACCGTAGTGGTATATATGTAATATACAAATATATTACTCATGGAAAATTAAACGTAATAATCAAGAAGTTAGCCTTTATTGTCTCACTGAACATTTGTGGGGCCTGAATGAATTTGTGGGGCCACCCCCATAATTTTAGTGCTGCCAACGTATGCGCATTAACTTGATTTGCTATTCTGTCTCTGGAAAGAGTGGCGTAGTCACTGGGGGAGGGACTAATTCCACACAGTGAATTTTTGAATTTTCAGAAATGAAGCTGTGCGGTTACGTAAACTGTTCCGCAATGATTTTTTTGAGAATAAATCTATCTCTAATTTTGTCAATTATTTTGACTTATTTACCATCATAAAAGCTGCAGCTCACGACAAGACAACAGTCCATAAATGATTCGCATCTCAAGCGTTTCCAGCATTTTATAGTCATTCTGGCATAAAAATATCAGAAAATTTTAACGCTTCGTGCTATTTTATATACCGCTTAATTGCCTGAATTCAGAACCTAGATTCGTACGATTTTGTGGAAATTGTAACGTTGCGATTCAATATTTAAATGCTTGATTTGCACAATTTCACGGGGTTCTGCCCCGGACACCGCTGGGGGGGGCGCTTGGCGCCATTCCAGAATTTCCAGCCCCGAAGGAAAGGATTTCCAATGCATTCCGTCTAATCAGAAGTGTCATCCGAACGATAAAATTTGTAAAATTAGCAGCGAAAAATTGAAGAAATTACAGAATAATGTTTTTTAAATTGTCTCGCAGGACGATGTGAAAAGTCGAAAAAACATTCACAACTAAGAAGCATTTTTATACGATTTTATTAAATTTGAAATAAACAATTTTTCGCGTACCCCTTGAGAGAAATCCTGGCTACGCCTATATTTACAAGCGCCTAAAGTCGGCATGCATGCGTTTTAATTGGACTTTCATGTTCTAGTCATTTGGCTTGCAATCTAAGATACTCTCATAGGTCAATCGTAAATAAAATATACTACTTCACGAATGAATAGTACATTGACAATTCATACGCCTTAATCCTACACATATCCGTTCGTATGCGCATACTCTACTCACAAAATATGCAATCTGCTAAACTTGAAGGTAAAATAATTATGAAAAACTTCCGGCATCTTTCCTTCACCTCCGGCTGCCGGAGAAACCAAAATTGCCGGAGGCCGGAGCCGGAGGTCCGGCCGATCCCTACAAGGGAGGACTGGTAAAAATCTTTCAGGAGAGTGAGACCCCAAAATTTTACGCTATAAAAAAATTTGGGGAATGGGTATGAATATTTTTCAAATATTAAGGTTAGGCTCAGAGCGACGGGCGTGCTGTAGAATGGGCAGAAAACTCACTTTCCCATATCCAAACGGACTTATCGCGACTGCACGACGCGAGATACCGGCCACTAGGGGAAAAGGCGACCGATTTGACCTCATTTTCGTGACCTTCCAAAGTCGAAATGACCTCGAATTCATCCCTATAACGTTTAAATGTACGTAAGAAACCTCTTTGTTGAAAAAATGTTGTAATTTTCTTTTAATTGTCGTTTTTATTATCATTTATAGAAAGCAGGTGTAAAGGAATAGAAACGGTAATCTGATCACGACGCGTTAACGTCTGTTGTTAAGGTTAAAGGTTAAAGACGGGCTTTTTCACCCACATTTGAGTATTACCCGCACGTCAGAGACGTGTTTCTCGATAAGATACCGCAAGGGGTCGCGACTCCCAAGGGCTTTAACCTTCGCCACACAAGTGCAGCTTCCCATTCATCGACCCCTGAGGGATGAAAGGCTGGGTTGGCCTGCCGAAAAGAATTGCGTCAACGTGGTTTCGAACCTAGAACCTTGCGATCCGTAGGTTTAAGTGTTTACCACTCGGCGTCTCTCGGCTTTTAACGTCTGTTGTAGGTCTAATTGATGCCTTGCGTAAAGTCACGACAATTTTACTCGTTTTTACTTCCATATTATTCCGTCGAAACGGAAGTGTAAAAAAAAGTTTAAAAAGAAATAAAAATAAAGTAAAGCAATAGAATCAGGAATTAGTTATCTAATAATTAAACAGCGGAACGATAGACTTTCGATTTGGAATTAGGCTCGATTCATTATTAGACGCATGCATAAGTCAAACGCGCTTAAATTTTTCAATAGCCGAATTTACATTATTTATTAATTTTTAGTTGATAAATATCAATCACTTTTAACTGGATAACCAATAATCAACAATAAGAAAATGAATGAATAGCATAAGAATCCGCTGATTTTTTTAAAATATCCATTAATGCGTACATGACTGATTCGTGTATTTATTTTGCAAATTCTTAAACAAATTACATAATCTTAATAATTATTTAAGTGGCTAAAATATGTAATGAATGCAATACTCTTTTTCTCCCAAATTACGACCGTAGAATCGAAGCTGGCCGAAACTAAATAGCGACCGCAAGGCGAAAATGCGACCGATCGAACCGTACGCGTGTGCGCGTCGTTCAAAACAGATTTACACTTCCAGTCGCCCGAAAAATCTGCAAAATTACCAAAAACTGTGCTTTTTCATCAAGAGATTTTTTTGATAAAAAATTCTAAATAAGGCTAAACTAAACGATTTTTAGGCCTCAAGTTGAATTAAGATTTAGAAAATTTTTTTACAGCTTAACAAGGCAATGTTGGCCTACAAAAATAGTGATCGGTATTGACTACGTTTTTTACCGGAGCAGATCTACAGGGGAAGCTATAAAAATTGTATAAACAGCTATAAAAATTGAAATGCTACACTAAAAATTCTTGAACGATTTTTTATCTCAATAAAATTCTAAAATTTGTATAGATCTTTTCTCCGGCTGACCCTCGAGCAGGTCACGATTTAATCTATAATGACCACCGAAGTGATCTATGCGCCTATTGAATGTGACCTTCGCTAAGTCTATAGGTAATTCAACCACAAGCAACATGCGTAGGACGGGAATGTAGAGGTGAGCACACTGTTTTTTGTACAAAAAAATCGATTTTTTCTTACAACGAAAAATCTACCAAAAGCTGTCTATACTTTGTGTACGAAAATGTACAAAGATCGCTCCAAAAATCTTTGTACAAGCCTCAAAATCTTTGCCCCGCACAAAAAAAATAGTAGATGAGCACGATTTTTTATTTTAGTCCGACTTGACAAAATCCAATGTTAATGCATTCAGTCAATCGCTAGAAATTCGCAAAAACGATTGAGTTTTTGACGGAACGTGAAAGCAATTTTTCGGTTTCATGTATATAAAGCCGAGACTGAGCAACTCGGGGAGAAACGACGCATTTCGGATGAAATCGATTCTTATCACATTAAGCACGCAATTCAGCTTATAGCCGAAGACTTTAAAAGCCAAAACATAAAATAGCTAAAGAATAGCACAATTACGGTTCAAATTACGTAGAGCAGCTTAAAAATTAAGCCGTATTACACAAAATCGGATTTGTTGCGACTTCAGAAATTTGAAGGCAGTATGGATTTCCCTCCATCTCGAGTTTTCTTTATTCCTCTAACAAATCTCGATTATTCAAAAAATCCTATTTTAACCCCTTTTCGCGATCTTTCAGTTCGAAAGTATCAATTTTAGAGCATGTCTCGCCAATAAGCCATGCCAACTATATTTTATTGAATCTCGTTCAATCTTTCTAAAATTTTTTTTGAAGTATTTTGTTGTCTAAAAAGAAACGGCATCGTCAGACACACAAAACGGGTGATTTTCTTGCGTATCGGTTTTTGAACCCAAAAAGCCACGTTAGAATAACATTTTGGGCTTGCCCCCCCAGAATTCCCATGTTATGCATGCACGGGTATATACGAGTACAATTGCAAATTTTCATAACGTCGACTCAATTTTCCGACTCGATTTCAAGTTTACCTCAAACGATGAAAATTAAGATTCTTAGTACTAAGTTATTGGACTTTTCCGCTTATCAGTGAATGTGATTACAATTGATTCACCATGAAACAATCTTGCAAATAAATGCAATGAAACCAAAGGCAAGGTCAACAGGTCAATTTATTGACGTTGTGAGCTTATAATTCAAAATGTTACACATCTTTTACGCATAAACGACCTAATTAATAATGCGAGCTATTAATAATTTTCCTGTCATCGCCAAAATGGCACAATCGCTCCTTTCAAAGTAAGATTGATTAAATGCCTAATTATAAAACATATTTAAAATATTCAAAATACCAATTTAAATTCACTATTAAAGATATTACTGAAAATTTTTTTCAGTTTTTGATTTCGAATTTCGTTTTAAGTTTACGTAAGTATGTTTCGGCCTAGATTATGATCTCACCACTGTTCGCAGAATATATCCGAATACTTTTATCAGTGCCGCACGTTGCCAGGAGCTTGCCTTGCGGACTCCAAGCTACGCACCACACGCGATCCAACTGATTATCCAGACATCCAATCAATTTATACATTAACTTTTATAGCTGTTCACAAACAAAATTTTAATTAATAGCGAACCTCATATTTTTGGCTTTTATGTCTGAAAAATGGCACCGTACAAAAATACACAACCACTTGCGTTTGACAATTTTCCAAGGTCTACATAAAAAAGAATTAGACACGTAGAGGCTCGAAATTTCGGGAGTGGGGTCCTCGGCCATTTTTAGGAGGAGGGGGTAGATGACCACCAATTTCGGGCCAAAAAACGCCTGAAAACGGTCAAAAAATTCAATTTTCCCTAAAAATAGGGAGAGTCAAAAATTTTCTGGCTTTAAAGGGGATAGTGGGGAGACGACCGACTTTGGGTGAATTCATTCCAAATATGAAATTTTGAAAAAACCATGGACCATCACTCCCAAAAAGCTGGAAATTTTAGTTTTTGTCAACATTTTCTTTTTTCATATTAATTGGTAAACATAGATTAAAGTGTCATCTTTTACAAAATTTAATGATAACTCTCAAGTACTCACGAATAATGCTTTCGAATAGAAAACACCTAGTTATACAATCTTTATTTAACATCTCGTGAAAGAAAATATTGCAAAGTGACGCATTTTGCTCATCCTTCGCAGACGATAAGAACAAAAAAAAATTTTAAGAAAAATTCAATATAATGCAATGCAAAACATATAGGTATATAGATAGTCAAAAATGGCAATATGGCGGGAAGCGCTAAATAAAATTGGCATTTCTGAACTGAAAGATCACTAAACACGCTCAAACTGGGACGTGTTCTTCGATTTTTTTCCAAAATCGTAAACTCGGGAGTCGGGGTGAAAAAATTCTTGATGGGGTAAAAATATTTATTAGGGATAAGAACTTTTTCGTGGGAGTGTAGGTAGGCTTGCATCATCACATGCCCTCTTATTAATACATGCACAACATCCGTATTGATTTGAATTATCGTCGATTCTGTATTTTTATCAGTTTCGTATAAACTTATTAATATTATTATTCTTCTTTTAATATCAACAGGCCAGGGGCGAATTTAAGGGTGGCGGGGGCAGCCCTACAATTGGCCAAAAATATTTGGCGAGATAAAGAATGGATATGCAGGAATACTTTTTTCCAGAATGTAATCCTTGTTGAGAATTCAATTTAAAAATCAAAAATTTTCCACATTTGAATAAATATATTGCTTCTGCGTTTATTGCTCATTTATACATAAAATGGTAGATCAATATTGTACTTCTCGACTTTATGCTGATCTACGTACGTACGTTTATCTCATAAAAAATTTTGTTGACATATTATTTAAGCATGTCAGGTGTAATACAGCGGAGAGAAAAATTAAGATCTGTTCAGAGCGATCAAGAACATTTTCAAAATAATCACGCAAATATTATTGGTGAGACAAATATTTCTTTATGACAACTTAACATGCTTTCCTTATTCTGCCTCTAAAAGGCCCGGCCCTTTTTTGGCCAATACTGGGACTGGGCGCCCGGTCATTCCGTGGGCGGAACCCCAAACGTTTCCTAATGTCAAAAATTGTCCAAAAAAATCCTTCCATTATGCTAAAAGTATCGATTTTTGCAATCTTTTCATGGACAGAATTATTTTTGATCTGGAAAAAGATAAAAATTTTAGAAAGTTTCTCTACAAAAAACGCACAAATTAGTTCAAAGATCGGCAAAAAGCACAGAAAAAATAATCGAGAAATCATTTTTACGAACTAAAAAGTCCTTATTCTGTAGATAAACAACTCTTCTGATCATACATGGGCACAGGGTCAATACAGGGTTAAGGGACTTGACCATGGCGGATGGAGCAGACCCGCTAACCCACAGGAGAAATCAGACCTACCCCACAGGAATTTGAAAATTCTCTGGAGAAAATGAAGCAAAATCAAGGCCGAAAATTAATGGAAATTGAAAATATTCTTCAAAAGTGCGGATTTGGGGTTTAAAGAAACACTCCTGTCTCAGTAAGCAAGAGGTGTTTATATTATACTGTTGTAAGAACGATGCCATGTAGATCACAAGTGAGGCCTAATCTCTTTTCGGATCATTCAGAAACTTGAGACATGAATTAACCAAAAAGTTTCGAAAAATCACTTTTCAGCGCATTTTTCATGCCCTTTTGAGAGTCGGCAATTCACCCTTATTCATATTTGTGGAAATATTTTAAGTTTTCACGTTATTCATATGCAGGGTGTTCTCAACAAAATTAGCTGATATATCCTATCCATAGAGCTATAGCATACCTTCAATGTCAAACCTAATAAAAACCCAATTATAACATTTAAAAAGCAGCGACAATTTCTATAAAACTTCGGCAGGAATGTCTTTCTTGAAGTTTTACGTGATCCCTCATATTTATTTTCCCGAAAAAAAGGAACTCCAACCAAAAATCCCAAAAGAGTTCGATTGTGACCTAAAAAACCCACTCTAATCTAAAAAGCCGATGCTAAGTATATGCTTTGCTACTAATAGCTATAGTAACAAAATTAGTTTTCATTGAAGTGCTTCAGATAGCGTTGTTTCTTGTTGTAGGGGATAAATAGGAGTTTGTGCGAGTCAAAGACTTAATTTATAAAAATTAGAGACCTTTTGATATATCTAGCTTAGACAAAATATCTTTTTTTAATTCGATGTAACAAAAGAAAATATCGGTAAAAGTGGGATTCTTTCAAAATATGCTTATGCAGCTTAGTCCAGTAAACATATTTCCGCTGAAAACTATGCATGCAGCATATGTAGCTTTTTAGGGCTGCTTGTTTAGATTCATGGATTTTTAGCTCTCAATAGAATTTTGCTGTTTTTTGTTTTGACTTTGATCGTTTTTTCTAAGAAAGAACTTTGTGAAATCAAGTAAGTAGTGGCGTAAGATGGGGCTCTGACGGGAGATTGATCTGATTATATAACTTTAAAGATTAAGGTGGTGCTACAGTACATACACGCGAAAAACACAAAAAGTGGTTCTTTAAGAGGCCATACAGCATAGGAATTCTAGGGGGAGCAGAAGCAAAGAATTTTCAGAAACGTGCCTTTTTTGGGTTAAAAACGACGGGCACACGTCAAAAACAGTGTATAGATGTTTAGACGTTTAGGACAATCCTCGATCTTCTTAAAACATAAAAACATAAAAAAGACTTAGGAAAAAGTTGATTAAAAAATCGAGGAAATTGAACAAAATATGAGTCCAAAAATCTGTATATGGCACGAATCGCCGAAAATTTGAGACTTTCGAGCCAAAAATGCTTAAAAAAGGCACACTTTTTACAATTTTCACGTGAAATCGACAATTCTGTAGGGTTTGCAGCCATGGTGATCAGCAGCTATCCTGCGGGGGGGGGCAAACTCCCACCGCCCTTCCCCAAAGAATATGTATGGTAGGTACTGCCGGGAAAATCCGAAAAATCTTAATAAAAATGAGCGCCCGATTACGTTTGACTACAGGGGCGGCCGCCAGACATGATCATGGGAGTTGGGGGGTTCCTTCAGGAAAATTTTAACTCCCCCCGAAATCGCGATTTTTCAAAAGTTTCTAAGAATTTCTGAAAACTCGCAGAAAAGGTGCTTTTTTAAGCATTTTCAGTCATCTATTAGCTCACAAATATCAAATTTTTGGCAGTTCGCGCCATGACTCATGTTTTGAGTACATTTTCTTCGATTTATTCGATTTTTTCAATTTTACGAGCATCAGTCAGAAACGTTGAAAAACGATGGTTTTGATGCGTACCCACAATTTTTAGGCCCAAAAAAGGCACTTTAAAACTTCAGCCCCCAAGCATCCCCATGCTGTGCATGCTGTGCATGCATGACAGCTGCCCTCTCTGAATCCGTGCATGCAACTTGTTATACTATTACCACAAGATAGGTATAGGTACTAAGCATAGGTGGGCAGCACCAATATAGCCAAAAAAACCATTTTTCAACGTTACTCATATGGCAATGGCATTTATCCAATGGCATTTCTTGTGAGGTGCATACCCCCAAACTCCCCCCACGCCCACGTGTGGTACTTATATAGTAGAAGATAGTCTGCTATGTTTCTTTCTGTCCATACGCTATGCCCGATTTTAGCCAAAACCGGCTAGCCACACCTTTTCAAAGCACAAAACAACGCCAAATTTTTTACCCTGCTGGACAAAACTAGCGCATTTCCCCGGTTTCCAGAGAAATTGGCAAGGCAATGACAGGACGTGAGCGGATGGAGTACCGTCTTTCCCTAGCGATTTGGTTCACAATGTGGACCATACCCACAGATTTTTTTCCACTTTCCGAATTTTGGTCCAAATTTTTGGCATCTACCAGGTGCACAAGGTCAGGGTCGGCAGGGTGAAATCCAAGAGTCCAAAACAGTAGATTTAGCATTTACAATTTTGTTTGCTGTTTTGACGATCAAAATGGTCAGAATAGCCTATAAAACGCTTTTTCAAAGTAATATCGCATTTTAAAAGCATTTTTAGTCCATTTTGACTGCATAATATCACTTTTAACCCTAAAAATGCACAAATTTATAAATTTTGGGCGCTTTTTGAGTAAAGAACACTTAGAAGTACTAATCTGGCGCGAATGGCAAAAAATTTCGATATTTTTGCTGCTTTTGACCACAAAAATGATGCAAAAAAAACTTCCCATCACCTCAACATCGCCGGGCAGTACCTGTCCGGCTGATCCTTCACTGGTATGATACCCTCTCACTTTCCCTATGTGCATGTATGAGGTCTAGGAAACGATCAACAAATTTAGCGCCCATGTCGAAAACCGATGTCTTTTGCAGAAAAGCCAGCCTACATAATATGGCGAGACCCAAAACGAGCTTTTGAACATTTTTTAATTGTAACTTAAGTGTACTGCAATGGATATAACGATCAATAATGTGTTCTATCTCATAAAACTGCGATTTCAGACCTTCACAGTGCACTTTAGCCAATTTCTAAAAGTCTCATCGAAGAATAAAAACTCAATAAGTTATCAAAATAGAACGGCGCGTCAGAAAATTTTGAAATTTCACCTGTCTAAAACGTATTTTTGCAATAAAAATGCTGCAATCGGTGCAATGCGACCTGAATATTAATAGCAAGTAATTGAATTGAATCAATCCAGCACGAGGCTCCGGAAAATTAACGCATTTTTTTGCATTACAAAAATTGTCCGAAAATCCGTGCATAAGATGAGGACTTTCAATCATAGTAAAGTTATAGAACAAGTTATGGATAAAAACGCTGTGATCAGCGCAGTGCGGCCTTAACGTCACTGGCGTAGCCAGTGGGAGGGAGGAGGAAGTTCCCCCTCGGTAAAATGTCAACATGATCAAGAACTTGGCAATATGGTCGCATGATGCTGTTCTGCAACGTGAAAATCCAAAATGACAGTGCTTTGCACTGATGTCTTCTATCTTTTGGCAGTTCTTATCGTTTTATTGCAGGAAAAGTCGATAAATAGTACAGGACGATGTGAAAAGCCCAAAAAACACGTTATTCATTGACCGCCAACCGTTTTTATAAGTTTTTGGAATAAAAAATTTTTATCTGGATTTCTTCCCTCCTGGCAAAAATCCTGGTCACGCCTATATATGCCTAACATCAATAACAATTAGGGTATAAAATTGAATCAATCCGGCGCGAAGCGTCAAAATTTTTTGGAATTTTAATTTTACACTTCTGGAACGCATTTCTACATTACAAAAATTTTCCACAATGTGAACCAAACCCAACAATTTTGGGCACTTATTTACTTTAACCCCTACTGGATTTTTTAATTTTTCTTTCTTAACATTAGAGTATATATGGCATTATGGAATCATGTGATATACTTACTGCTTGTTTTCTATAGCCTTTACTTACAATGGCTTGAAATTTCGATGTCAGTGGTCTTAAATTATCGGATCTTGGAGAAAGATCTTTAAGCACGATGCTGTTCGCCACTTATATATTAGACCAAATCCGTCTTAGGCAACTGAAAATTATTTTCTGTCTCGTAAAACGCCATGTTTATACCCTAATGTCAAATGAGAAGAAAAAATTTACCATGTATATACCCTAATGTTGAAAAAGATTTTAATAAATTGTTTTTTAGGTATTTTGTGTTGCTTCTAAGACATGGACGAAATAAACAATTCCCTAATTACTTCGTTTCTAATTCTTAGTAGCAGGGGCTAAATTTTGTTATTTGTGATTTTATGGTTGACAGGAAAACCATCCAAATGGTCAGAAGTAGACTCTAGAGTTGATTTCCGAGCGCGAAAAAGGAGCCGGAGGTCTCTTGATAAATGAGTGAGAATACAATGTAGTTTTTACACTACACTTTGGCACTTAGAGTTCAAAAAGTGTAAAAAATTTTTCCATAATTCTGTTGAAATTAGTCACTTATGTGTAAATCCGGGTGCTGATCACGAATATACTAGTAGTTTATCATGAAAATGATTTTTAGGGTTCTGGAAAAATTTTTCTTTGTAAATCATGAAAGTGTGGATAATTGATGTTGCTGATTGTGAAAATAATAGTGAAAAGAATCATTGGATTGTTCTTACTAATGTCTTAGGCTTAGGCTTAGTTATGTGCATTCACATTGATGCCAGCGCATGGGCTAAGCCTGAGATGAATGGAGCAAAAATTGCAAAGTGAGCGAAGCGAGTGGAGCAATTTTACCTCATTTATGCCTTAGGCTTAGCCAATGTCTGGTACCAAACTGAATCCGCAAGCAACTGATGTCACCACAAATTGACAGAAGGTTAGCACGCAAATGGTTTATTAACAACTCGTTAACTTCTAAAAATATTAGGTTCTTGGTGAATTGGATAATGTAAAATAGTGTCTGTCTATGACACGGAAGAACTCATATTCGATCCCTGCTGGAAGAAACTTCCTAGAAACTTGTTTCCGTGGCAATATTTGGGTTTCTACTGGTGCTCCTGATGGTTAGAAACCCAAAAATCGCTGTTGGGAGAAGTTTCAAACAATCACAAATAACGAAATTATTTTGGATGCAGGTGGCTCAGCTGATTAGTTTAACGTGTTGCAATGTAGAGCGAGAGGTTGGAGGATCAAAACCTGGCAAGTAAAACTTATTTTATATTTCAGAAAAGGCCTTGTATACTAGGGATGGACCGGGTCCATGGACCCGGACCCGGCACTACCTGATGATTTTCTTGGACCCGGACCCGAATTTTTTTAGATTGAAGACCTCGGACCCGAAATTTTTAAAATTGAAGACCCGGACCCGATCTTTCTAATTATTTCAGACCCGAGTCAAATAGAATTTGACTTAGCAACAGTCTTTTGCCAATAATGAAAAACAATTGCCATTTCAAAAATTTTATTTGCCACTTCGAATAACACTTACATCAACATTCTGAGTTATACTTTCGTTTTAAATTTCTTTGAAATTGTACTTAATGAAAAGCAATTTCTCTGCTGTCTTTCCATGCAAATGACGTCTGTTCGGCTGATATATAAGTCCGGCTCCGCTAAACAGCTGTTCCGAAGGAACACTTGTTGCTGGCGATGAGAGAAACTTGTGAACAGCAGAGACCGGGTAATTTTGGTAATGTCTATAAACTAATTAAATTTTATCTTTTTATTTGAAAATTAATTATGCAGGGTCAAACTGATTAAAATGCTGAAACAAAACAATGCAGTGTAATTGTCAAGCATTGAAGTAACTGCTTGCCGTAATATGACATTGGGTAAAAAATGGCACATGGCCAATCACAAGTTTTCGTGAGTTAAAAGATTTACTCCCATTTCAATAACATCAAGCGAATCGTACAACAGTAAATAAAGCACTTTGAATGCACACAACCAATAAAAAATTATACAAATCGCACACTACATTCTTTTTAACTCTTCTGTAGTTGTCCTCAGTGGCGGATCTAGGATTTTTCTAAGGGGGAGGGGCGGAACCCTGACTTAGGCGGAAAAATTGGCCGTTTTAACCCGAAAATTGTTAAAAATCGCTCAAAAATGCTTAATTTTGCGCACTATTTTGGGCCTATAGGGAGGGGGGGCTGCCCCGCCTCCCCCTAAATCCGCCCCTGGTTGTCCTCGTCTTATCTGCGCATTTTGCTCACGTAGTATATCAGCTACAACTTGATCTAAATTATGTGTCTATTTAAATTGCCGAAAATTTTGTGTCAGTGCATTGTGGTTTTGGAAATGTGCACTTCTACAAGATGTGTTGGACCCGGACCCGGTCGGGTCTAGCACTGTGGACCTGGACCCGGACCCGGAAATTGAAAGCTGCAGACCCGGACCCGGACCCGAAGTTTTAAAATGTTGAGACACGGACCCGGACCCAAAAAATCCAAAATTTTGGACCGGTCCATCCCTATTGTATACAGTGCTCACCACGAATGTTTACGCTTTAATATGCTCCACAGGATGATAGAGCTTGTTAAGGCTTATATGTTTAAAACGTCAGTCGTGCGTGGGCGGAAATAGGACCAACCTGTTAAAGATATAACACTAACAAGCTCTAAAAAAGCTTATTAAAACGTAAACATTTGTGACAAGTACTATATATCCTAATCACAAACTTTGGGTTCACAAAAACCCCTAAACAACAGTGGGCAGAGTTGCCAAGTGCGCTTGTAGAAAAACCCAATTTTTGCCTCAAACTGCCTAAAAGCCTAACCAATGGTTAAGCTTAGGCGCAAAAAAAACCTCAATTGCTTAAAAATGCCTCCAACGGCCTCAAAAACCCCCAAAATCAGGGAACACTCCCAAACTTGGCAACCCTAATGATGAGACCAGGGTTGCCAAGTGCTCTTGTCCAAAAAACCCAATTTTTACCTCCAAACTGCGAAAGAACATCCCAGCAAATGGTTAAGCATAGGCGCAAAAAAACCTCAATTGCTGAAAAATGCCTCCAACCGCCTCAAAATTGCCCAAAATCAGGGAACACTCCCCAGCTTGGCAATCCTTATGGTGAGACCAGGGTTGCCAAGCACCATGTTTTTCCACTCTTTGGTCTATTTGTCAACTAAAATTTTGGGAAATGGAAAAAATTTTTTGGGCTTGGTTGGCATTTGCGGAAAATTTTTGTAATGTTAGAATGCGTTTTAGAGAGGTAAAACTGCAAAAATTTTCCGGCACTCCACACCAATTGCAGCATTTTTATCGACAATCTGGTCTAAAACTTCACTACTATTGAAAATCCTTATCATCTGCACGGTTTTGATTAGTTTTTGTAATGCAAAAAATGTTTCGCATTACAAAAACCGTTTTTTCCCCAGTGATTTGGTTGACATTATAGACCAAACCCAAAAATTTTTTTCCACTCTTCCCATCCCTTTTCCACCTTTTTGGGAGGTCTAAAAACGTTAAAAATAGAGCGCCAGTGCTAAGAAATCAGTCTCTAAAGTAGAATATCCTATGTACACATGTAAAAGAGGTCTTTTGACGATAAAAATTCTGCGCTTTACTAGAAATATCATGATCAGTATATGTTATTTCTGTCGAAACTTGAATTTCCTTCCTTCAGTAAAGCATTTTAGCCAGTTCTGAAGTCGCTTTTGACAATAAAAAGTTTAATTTATCAAATCACACGGAGCGACAGAAAATTTTGAAATTCTAGCTCCTTAAAACGCATTTTTTGCATTACATAAACTAGCCAAATCCGTGCAGAAGACAAGGATTTTCAATCATAGTGAAGTTATAGACCAGATTGTCAATAAAAATGCTGCAGTTAAGATTAATAACAAGTAATAATTGAATCTAATCCGGCGCAAAGCGCCGAGATTTTTTTGAAGTTTTACCTCTCTAAAACGCATTCTAACATTACAAAAATTTTTCCACACATGCCAAAAAAAAGCCCAAAAATTTTTTCCATTCTCAAAAATTTTGGTAGACACATGGACCAAAAAGTGGGGAAAAAACGGTGCTGGCCACCCGGGTGGGACCACCGTTTTTTCCCCAGCGATTTGGTTGACATTATAGACCAGACCCAAAATTTTTTTCCACTTTTTCCAAATTTTCCACGTTTTTTGGGAGGTTCACAGTAAAAATAGAGCGCCTGTGTTGAAAAATCAGTGTTTTTTAAGCAGAAAATCCTATGTACGCCTGTAAAGGCGGTGTTTTATGCACTTCTTGTATAAAAATTTTGCGCTCTATTAGAAGTATCAGGATCACTATACATTATTTCTGTAGAAATTAGAATTTCCTCACTTTTCAATACAGCATTTTAGCCAATTCTGAAGTCGCTTTTGACAATAAAAACTATAATTTATCAAATGGCGATAGCATCAGAAAATTTTGAAATTTTAGCTCTCTAAAACGCATTTTTGCATTACATAAACTAACTAAATCACCAGTTTTCCCCAGCGATTTGGTTGACATTATAGACCAGATCCAAAATTTTTTTCCACATTTTCCACCCTTATTTCACGTTTTTTGGGAGGTTCAAAAACATTAGAAATAGAGCGCCTGTGTTAAAAAATCAGTTTTTAAGTAGAAAATCCTATGTACACATGCAATAGCAGTGTTTGATGCATTTTTTGTATAAAAATTTCGCGCTCTACGAGAAATATCAGGATCAGTATACGTTATTTTTGTAGAAACTTGAATTCCTTCCTTCAGTAAATTTTAGCCAATTCTGATGTCGCTTTTGACAATAAAAACTCTAATTTATCAAATGGCGCGAAGCGCCAGAAAATTTGAAATTTTATCTCTATAAAACGCAGTTCTGCATTACAAAAAATAACCAAATTACCGTTTTTTCCCCAGCGTTAAAAATAGAGCGCCTCTGTTAAGAAATCAGTGTTTTTAAGTAGAAAATCCTATGTACACATGTAATAGCGGTGTTTGATGCTTTTTTGTATAAAAATTTCGCGCTCTACTAGAAATATCACAATCAGTATACGTTATTTTTGTACAAACTTGAATTTCCTTCCTTCAATAAAGCCTTTTAGCCAATTCCAAAGTTGCTTCTGACAATAAAAACTATAATTTATAACATGGCGCGAAGCGCCAGAAAATTTTGAAATTTTAGCTCTCTAAAACGCATTTTTGCATTACAAAAACTAACCGAATCCATGCAGAAGATAAGGATTGTCGATAAAAATTCTGCAATTGGCGCAGCACGGCTCAAAGATTAATAACAAGTAAGTATTGAATCAAATCAGCGTGCGAAGCGCCGAAAAATTTTTTTAAGTTTTGCCTCTCTAGAAAGCATTCTAACATTATAAAAATTTTCCACAAATGCCAACTAAGCCCAAAATTTTTTTCCATTATCCAATATTTTGGTTGACAAATAGACTAAAAAGTGGAAAACGGTGGGTGGGACGGTCGGACAAGACACTACTGGCAGGCAGTGTTGCCAACCCAAATTTTCAAAAACCTCGAATTACTGGCCAAAAAAACCTCAAAGATCAGGGTAAAACTTCAAAATTTCGTAATGAATTCTAACCAGTGTACAATAAGGTTTACAGGCTTTGCAGCTATTTTCATTTAAGCTTAGTCCAAATTTATGTGATTCTACTTGAATGGATCTAATTTTATTGAAAAAAATACGCACAAATTCCATGTGTTACCCCCAGGCCCGTATCCAGGATTCTACTTCAGGAGGGGAAGGGGGCGAACAAAATCTTTTAAGGGGGACAAAAGGATGAATTTAAAAAGACGTTTTATGACTACTAGAGCTGTACAATTCGTAAAGTTTGCTACCCCAGCATGGGGAGAGTCAAATAGACACCCTCTTAAAAAATGGTCTTTTCTGGAAAAAACCTGTGTAGAACAGAAGAAATAGATGCAAAATGCGCTTTAGGCTGTATAAAGACTGAAAATCGAGCGTTTACAACCGCGCGCTTGGGACTAAGTAGACTCTAATCATAATTTTGAAATTTTTTTGCGATTATGGTTAAAAAAGCAGAAGGGGGAGTGAAGCAAAAATCATTCTCATATTCCATTTTGGGAGGCACGTGCACCCTATCTTCCCTGGATACGAGCCTGGTTACTCCTGTTAGATCATTGGACAAAGAGGTCCATGGCTAAAGTTAAGAATTGGTACTTTTAGAAAGGAGGAAAACGAATATGGAATGCCAAAATTTTTGTGCCAAACTGGCAGAACATGATAAATTGAAGCGCGGAAAAAAAATTTTGGTGAAAATCTGAGCCATACTTGCAAAGTTGCAGGCAACTGTCGATTTGAGTGTTGGGTGGGACGATTAAACGGCTTGATCCAAGGACTTACACATTTGTCAGAAATAAATAATGTGGGCTGAAATTATAGAAGGAAGCATAGCAATGAAGGAGAAAAAAGAAAAAAGGCGCAGAAAGCTGTTTGAATTTAAAAAAAACTTTTGAAAAATTTTCATTTTTTTTGCATGTTTTTTCGGTTTTACTCGATAAGATATAGAAAAATATAGTTTTTGCTTCTAATATACTCAGGCTTAGGCTTAGTATATCTGAAAAGGTGTTTTAAGCTGCTTAGGTCGAGAGTCGCTCCCCGCTCAGGTGAATGTATAGATGCTTAGGTCGATGTATAGATGCTTAGGTCAATGTATAGATGCTTAGGTCGATGTATAGATGCTTAGGTAGATGTATAGATGCTTAGGTCGATGTATAGATGCCTATATCAATGTAAATTGGGTATCTACATGTGATTGCATTCAGCTGTTTGAATCTTCAAATACTTAGGTCGAGTAGATGCTTGCAGGTTGAGAAGAGGCGAATTAGACGAAACCCATAGCTTTTGTAATTTTGATCATAGACGGATGAATATTTTTTTCCGCACTTTCTTTCAACATGTTCTAAGTATTGAGCGAAAAAATCCGCTCTTCTGAAGTTTATTTCATAGTATCCTGAAAGTACCATATTCTTAACTTACTCCAAGGTCCATACTCACCTAGTCTATACAAACAATCAAACAGATGTTACTCCAGTGAAAGAAATTTAGAGATTCTAAGCTGTGTATAATAAGTGCTTTAAATGATTAAAAATCGAAGATAAATTTGATTTTTGTTTAATGCTCGATTCAAACATGAAACAGGAATCTCCTGTCAGAAATTATTCATCTGGTAATTACAATGACTTTGCCTTATTTCTTAACAGCATTTTCTGGGAACAAGTATTTTTTGATTGTATTACAGTTGATGACTTCTATGATAAGTGTTTGTCCATAATTCATTTTGGTATTGAATGCTTTATACCCTTCAAAAAAATTATCGGTAAGAGACGTTCTAAGGAGATCCGAAAATCACTCAAACACAAATATTACATGTGGCGAAAATACAAAAAACATAAATCTATTGCTAACAAACTTAATTATCGCACCTGTTCATAAAGAAATTGAACTTTATAAAAAATCTCATTAAAAATGGTAATTTGAAACAATTTTACTCGTATGTAAAGAGTAAAAGTAAAACAATCAAGTCTGTTCAGCCTCTAAAAGATCGTTATAATATTTTTCAATTCGATTCCTATGCAAAAGCGGAATTACTTAATGAACATTTTTGCTCAGTTTTCACTATTGATAATGGTTTTTGTCCTGACAATATTGATATTAATGTATCTAGCAAATTAAATTTGACTTTTATCGATTATATTAATGATGTATCAGTTTTAAAATCTATTAAGAAATTGAAATCGTCTTTTTCAGTTGGACCTGACAATGTTCCACCAATTTTGTTTAAAAAACTGGCTTATTCTTTAGTAAATCCATTAAAAAAGATATTTTCAATATCTCTTTTAACTTCTAAGTTACCTAAAATCTGGAAACATGGGTTTGTAGTGCTCATTTTAAAAAAAATGACCCCGCTTCACCTGATAACTATAGACCTGTTTCACTTACTTGTGTTTCATGCCGATTATTGGGGAATATAATTAAAGATAAAATCATGACGTATATCTTGCGTGACAATCTCTTATCAAAATACCAATTTGGCTTTTTACCAAAAAAATCATGTGAATCACAGCTACTTTGTTACACTGATTATATTATCAATTTAGATAATAAAGATACAATCGATTCTATTTATTTGGACTTTCAGAAAGCTTTTGATTCCGTTTCAAGTTCAAAGTTAATTTTTAAATTATTTAAGTATGGACTGTGTGATAATCTCATAAAATGGATTCATGATTTTCTGACTAATCGTACTCAGAGTGTTAAGCTTGATAATACAGTCTCACTACCGGGAAATGTACTTAGTGGTGTTCCACAGGGGAGTGTCCTGGGACCTGTTTTATTCTTACTTTACATTAATGATATTACAAACCTTTGCATTAGTGAAAAAACAAAAATTATGCTTTTCGCGGATGATATTAAAATATATGCTAAATCAGTGGATTTTTTTCTTTTACAAAAACTTCTTACTGATATTATCAAATGGTCTGAGTTATGGCAATTACCCCTATCAGTATCTAAATGTCAAGTCCTTTACTTTGGTCATAATAATCCTCGCATTGATTATTTTATAAATGATAAAAAACTTCTTCCTACTAATATTGGGGTTCGGGATTTAGGTATTACTTTAAATGAAACTTTGAAGTTTTCTCCTCATATAAAAAATATAGTCAAAAACGCTTACTTTCGATTATCACTTATTTTTCGATCATTTCAGATTAAGAATACAGAAACAGAAGCATTAATTTTAGCTTTCAAGCAATTTATTCGCCCCCTTTTAGAATTTAATACAACTATTTGGAATCCATATAAGAAATGTGATACAAAAGATATAGAAAAAGTTCAAAAATATTTTACCAAACGTATTCTTATATTAGTGATATACCATATGAACGTCTGCTTCAGATTTTAGAATTAGACTCTCTGGAATTTCGTAGAGTTGTTTTTGATTTATCTATGATATATAAAATTTTGATTTTTTCACACTTACACAGTCATCTAAAACTCGAGCTGTTAATAGTTTAAAACTTAAAGGTGAAAAATTTCGTTTAGATGTTAAAAAATACTCTTTTCCAAATAGAGTCCTAAATCTATGGAATTCTCTCCCAGATGCGATTATTTGTTCTTCTTCGGCAAATATCTTTCAGACCAGGGTTAAAGATTACCTCAAGTCAAAAAATTCGGCTCCAACCAGTATGGTTTAATGTATCATGGAGCTATTGCAGCCAGTGAAACTAGCGATGATTATTTATTCTTCGTATTTTGCCGTGTTTATGTGTATTTTACCTGTTTCATTGACTTTGCAATAAAATTTGTATTTGTAATGTATTGTATTGTTATTCATAATTAATTATAATTACATATGGCACACCGGGCATTGGTGTAGCTGGTTCACATATGTATTAAGATAGTCACGTTATAGGTACGTATACAGCAAGTAGTATCCGGTGAACGTGAAAGCTGCCACCTAACTGCTTTGATTTGAGTCAAGTCGAAAACAAATAAGGCAGTCATCAGATTTTTCCAGCAGATTCATGTGACTGACGAAAATGTAGGAGCCAGCGTTTAAAATAAGCCTAAGTAATGGGATGCAACTCGCGTCGCTCGCTTCGCTCGCTCCGCTCGCTCCGCTCGTCGCATCCCATTACTCAGGCGTATTTTAAACGCTGGCACCACCATTTTGGTCAGTCCATGATACTAAGCCTAAGCCTAATCAGCTGGTAAACCAGCAAAACATCACGAATACCTTGCAATCTTTATCGAAATCAACCTGCGTTAGTCGATTGGTTATGGTTCTGGACTTTACAGCAAGGGGTCCACGTTTCGAATCCGACTGCCAGCAACTTTCTCTCGTTTCCTCAGCTGCTATCGACCGCACACATAAGCCCTAATAATATGACTATGTTAATACATATGTGAACCAGCTACACGAATGCCGCACACCGTTCCGTAGTCAGGTCAAGTGCCTTCACCATAGGCATTAGGCAATCGGGCGTTCGATCGATGCACACCATACAGTAAATCATAAAAGAAATATCACTGTGTAAATTGAATAACCTGCTTTTCTTCGAAAATATCCAATACTGACAACATGCGCTCATAAATTATCGCCCCCCCAACGATCATCTTACATATGCGCATCACTTAATTCAATGTTGCCATTTATTGTTTAAAAATTGTTTGCATTTTGGCATAAAATAGAGCACTGTATTTTCGCTAAAGTTACTTGTATTTCCGTCCTCAATTGTTCTATTAGGATAGTTTCTGTTTTTACCATTCCAGCGGTCCAATTTTGCTTTACGGCTCAGTTACTGTAGCAGAATACTTTAGATTGTAATTGCGAGAGTTACACATGGCGAACTTGTTTTAGCAGTTCGCATAGGACATGCCGAAAACAGCTTGGTACTGTATCGGTTAACATAGCCAAACACGCGTAGCCATTGTTGCGATGTGTGTACTCGTGGCTATGCCTTCAGTTTCTCATCTATTCCCTAATTTTCATTATAAAATTAAATAAGATACTTGTCGGTAAAATAGAATTAAGTATATGCTAATAGTAATCGTTTTACTTATCACCGCTTATCGTATTATCTTCTGAGTAGATTTGAGAGTATTCTCGATTAATGTTACTTTGACTTAAACTTACATTTTACACTATCGATCCCCTGATGGGATGTTAGTCTGGTTGGCGTTTTGACAATCTTATCGTTTAGCTTGTTTTATTCATTAGTGAATTTTGTTTTTCTTTCCGGCACAAGGCCGTGTGTACATAATCGAAATAAAATAGAAAACCCACCCAGGGGTGTACTTTATTGAGGGTGAGGTTGGTCAGCTACGAGCGTCGAGGATTTCTGAGTTTTGGTGGAGAGGAATAGATAAATTCTGTGTGATTATTTATTTCGTTCAAAAATTCAATATTCTTTTCTCAATCCTGAAATTGGTCAAAAATATTATTTAATTCTTTATGATGGCTGATCAGCTTAGAGCTCGTTGGTGTTGTTTTCAAACTTCATTGTGCTACATGAATTAGGAACCAAAACATTTCCGTTTTGCCCGGACCTCGGAAAAGAAGTTAATTTATATTGACCTCGCGACTGCAATACCAGGATTTAGGTAGGAACTCTAGGATCTAGGGCGTAGCTGTGAAGACTACCGACGAAAGTGCAGCCAGCAATATTAGGGCTGAGGGAGTCAACGCCGTTGGTTTACAAGGGTCCAGAAGATCGAAATTGTTATTTGATTATGCGATCGGGGCCAGTGCTGAGAGCAGAACTTAAGTACCTAAGTAAATCCCAAAGGCAAATACATCCGTGTCCTTGTTGCTTTAGTAAACTTGGACCGGCTCTGTATTTACATTGGAAAGTCCCTCTTCAAGGCTGCTAGCTACAGCCGGACTGATCAGTCATCTAAAATTTATTTTTGATCCAAAATCATTATTTTTGGCCATCTAAATATATGTAATGTTTCGTTCGTCCTTGTTGTAGTATCGACCGCGATCATGGCAGTGCGCATTTAAGTAAGCATCCGTGGTAAAGTTTTTGTGTATTGTGGTAAAGTCATCATTATTTTTCTATTTCCGTCGACCCTCTGGCGACTAAGGCAGCTGTCACGCTCGCATTTTTCTATAAATGTCAATCCTCAGGCAACGATTCATCATTTTTCTTGCTCAATGATGAATTTTTGTTACCTAGGTTTTTACCTACGTCTTTCTATAGCCATGCACGTTCCTTACGCCTTAGGCTTAGCGCCACCTATTTTCGTTCATCTCACGTCAGGTATACCTTGCCTCGCCTAAGAAAATACTATTTACAGGAAAAACCTGTTTTTCAAAGCGAAAAAAGGTCAAATTCAAAACATTTACTTTTTTGCTAAATTTCGGCGTACAGAAATTTTTCATTACCCAAGGCTATATTTTTGGACGTTTTTGATACCCAAAAATGGCAGGGAAGAAAATTTTGTGAACACCGCCTGCTAAATTGAAAAAACCTACTACGCCATCTACTTTGACTCGCCAATTACCTACCACGCCTGCTGAGTCTAATAGCGCAAGTAATAATGCGAGTAACGATGCTAATAAAAAGGATGCAAATAGTAATGCAAATAATGATCAATTACCCCATCATTAAATACTGCGCAAACTACACAGTCTGACGACGAGTTAATACTGGGTAATGCGCAATCGCTACATCAATCAATTTGCGAATCCTAATGATGATAATTCATCAAATAATACGATTATTGATAATACAACTACCCTTAACACGTCAAATAACTGCAAAACTAGCTCTGAGCCTGATATCGCTGGTTCTGACATAGAGCGTAATAATAGTCCAAGCCAAACTGCCAAAAATACTCGTGCTGATTCTGGCGTGACTGACAAACTTCTTTTTCAAGTGCTACAAACTATTCATAGGCAATTTATTGACCTTTCTTTGCGCATAAAGCAAGATAAGAAAGAAAGCTCAGATGAAATGCATAAACTGCGCCTGGAGTTAAGCAGTTTGCTTAAGCCACAATTGGTTTCTAATCGCATTGAAAATAATCTGTCACAGCAGCGTTAACCACTCAATTGATAGCAAAAATTTTTCTGAAATTAATGGTAAAAATGCCAATTGTGCAGAAAATGCGCTTCGCGCATCTTCCATGTTGTCCACTGGCAATCGCACAGTTAATTCTCGGTCACCTTCAGCAATTGTTTCAGAAAATTTTGGACAAAATTTTCCGAACCGAAGTGCTGCTAACAGCGGAATTATCTCAAAATCCTTTAAATTCGGTTTCGCAACCAGTTCAAAATTTGGGTTTTTTGGAATATATACCTATGATTTTGCAGCCGTCGGCATCAATTTTGCAGACATCGCAAAATAAGCCTTCGCTGGCATTAAATCATAATGCACCTTCTTTCGTGCCTAATACATTAAATTTGAATTTGCAGCAGCTTTTACAGCCTCCACCGCTGCAGTATTTTCACGCCTCATGGCAAAATACCTTCAAATAATTATGTACCAAATCTCGTTAATCTCAAAATACCGCCAATAATCCTATTTTGCATTCTTCAAATATTGACATGCAAATGCTCGAAATAAACTTATCTGGCATAAATACACAAACCCGGAAATTCGCAAAATGAATCCATGCCTTCACCTGAGTCACC